>JAJAGP010000191.1:193040-293040 GCA_025084515.1 Ancistrus triradiatus | reverse complement strand
GCTACGGCAGTGGCTGCCCTCACATGATCTTAGGTGCAGATTAGTGCTAGGCATTAGTGTTAATTTCCTGTGTGGTATGCATTTTTCATATACTTCCATACCGGTGCATAGCAGAAACACAGCTGTAACAAATAGACAGCAAATTATATAATATTTTTCACCACTATGAACGCTGCTGAGCTCTTTGTAGAACTACATCACCAAACAAGATGCTGGGTAAAGCTCGCAGTCAGGTAGCATAACTTACACTACAGTCTAGAAACACCCTCCATCAGATTAAAGAACAGAACTGGATTATAAAGCGAGATCGGAGATGCAAAAGAAGAACCACATTATGAACGCAGTAACTTTCTAGACTGGTTCACAGTAATGATACAGAGCGAAAATACAACAGCCAAAAATAGGCACCTCTCTATTTTTATTTTAAGCTTGGTTTGTAAGACGTAGCAGATTGCACAATAAAAACTTGTTTACATTCGACAACTGTTTCATGCATTCTGATTTGTGTAATTTTGTGGGGTGAAGTAAACCTTATAGTAATTAAAGCCTTCATTATATTATATTCATGATATATATATATATATATATATATATATATATATATATATATATATATATATATATATATATATATATATATATATATATATATATATATATATATATATATATATGTGGACTGTGGTTGCCTAGCGGTTAAGGTACTGGACTATGGACCAAAAGGTCCAGGGTTCAAATCCCACCTCTGCCAAGCTGCCCCTGTTGGGTCCTTAAGCATGACCCTTAACCCACAACTGCTTGGATTGTAAGATTGCACCAATTGTAAGTCGCTCTGGATAAGGGCGTCTGCTAAATTCTGTAAATGTAAATATACATAGGGTGGGGCAAAAAAGTATTTAGTCAGCCACTGATTGTGCAAGTTCTCCTACTTAAAAAGATGAGAGAGGTCTGTAATTTTCATCATAGCTACACTTCAACTACGAGAGACAAAAAAATCCAGGAAGTCACATTGTAGGATTTTTAAAGAATTTAATTGTAAATTATGGTCGAAAATAAGTATTTGGTCAATAACAAAAGTTCAACCTAATACTTTGTAACATAACCTTTGTTGGCAATGACAGAGGTCAAATGTTTCCTGTAAGTCTTCACCAGGTTGGCACACACTGTATCTGGTATTTTGGCCCATTCCTCCATGCAGATGTTCTCTAGAGCAGTGATGTTTTGGGGCAACACGGACTTTCAACTCCCTCTACAAATTTTCTATGGGGGTGAGGTCTATATATATATGTGTGATACTGTGATACAAATTTTTCCTATACCGCCTAGCACTAAGGCACACAGATGTAAACCATACATTTAATTACAAAAAGTTATTGAACTTGTTTTAATACATGTATGTGGCGTTTAACGATAATCCGATCACCCTCAATACACTGTAACGATCGAAGTCTTAAAAATTAAAATAAATTATAAAAGGAAACAAAAAGGCGGGAGTTAAAGAGTGGAGGTCTGTGTGCATATATGTGTTTGTGTGTGTGTGTGTGTGTGTGTGTGTTCGCTTGTGTATTAACTCACATTTGGACTACAGACTGTTCTAACTTGGTTGATGTGTTTAGAGACTTTTTTGTGCAAATTACTCGTGTTCGTGGATGATTTTCCACTATTTATTTGTAACAAGCTGTAAATGGTGTTCGTAAATGTATGTGCCTGTCCTATGGTAAATAGTACTCCTTTGTTTGCCCCCCCTGTATATTGTCTCTCACCTATAACTATATAAACTGGTTCACATTCACTCATTGTGTCTCTTTCATCTGGCTAATCATCCATGTTGTTCCTACTACTGTCTATCAATGCATTTTTTTCTTCCATCAAAAAGAAGTATCAGGTCATCATACTATCCTCTTAAGTGTTACAGAACAGTTCCTGATTAGTTACTGGCACCACCATTGTGTTGGCAGAAAGGCTATTTAACATTTCATAAAGCAAAGCTAACCTTAGAATGAATAACTGAATTAATTTTCTACAATCAAAGTATTTCGATAGTCATAAATGTCTGGTTTCACCTCGATATAACCACTAGGAGATCATCTTACCACTTTTATTAGACTAGAAGTGAGCCATTGTGCATTAAACAAGACAAGCTACCTTTACTGAATACATTGTTTATGAAAGGTATGCCTGGAACACCTTCTCGCTACTTGTGATATTGCTTATAGGTAACTGGAGTAGAAAAGATCACCCATGCTGTGGGTTACATCATACGAAGCCCAGCAACATTGCCGCAGTATGCTTTTATTTCATTTTCACAATGGAGACATAAGAGGTGCACTTAATCTTCATATGGGTTTGTTGCTACAATAAAAAAATGATGTCTCTTTGCTTTCTGCCTGTCCTTGTGCTCCCCTGTATTACTTACTATTGAAGTGTCTGGTCTGATGAAAAGAGACAGCATGCTACATTCATAAAACAGTCTGAGCCCTCGCTGAAGGGTTACAAAATGAACAGGCTGTAAACAAGCTGCACACAGACACTTGTCTTAAATACAGATGACAAGATGCCGGTGAAGTTGCAGTTGCAATATATCTGTAATTAATCTTCAGTTTTCTAAGGCTGTAGGTAATCAATCAAACCTCAGACTATCCTGGAATTCACTGAGTGCACACAGATGTATACTCCAGACAGGGTGCTAGTCCGTCCCATTGATAGGGGTGTGCAATTTTGGGGGAGAAAAAAAAGATATCTCGATAATTTCTGGGACTTTGTCAATAACATATTAGATGACAGATTGGCAGTAATTTTTTTGCCTAAAGTATTCAAAAGTTGTTTGAAACCATCTCTCACCTGCCTGAATTAGCACTGCGTCTTTCAGCATGTAATTGGTGACAGCATTTATGTCTTGCCAATTGTAGCAATTATAATGGATGAGCAACATCTAGCAATTAAACCTAGGCTGCGAAGCTGGTGGTGTCTGTATTTTGTCTGCAAATTGTTCACTCATTTTTAACTTCAGTCATGCTGAAAGTAATTTTAGGTAAAACGATGGCTTGATTTGTGGCTTGTGGTGGAAATTTCACCTCTTAAATTCAGAGACAATTCAAAAGACCATCCTGACAAGTTGCTCAATAGTGATTTATAATGAAAATTTTAACAAGCTCAGGTAACGCCCCTATGTTACCATACCAAAATACCTTATCTCGGGATGCCCCGGTAAAATCAGGCATACATCATCTTGTAGCTTTTCTGCCTCCCGTGGGGTTGCCAATGTCTCATGTGATCCCTCTTGGCTGTATTTCCTACCAGTTCTCCTCTTTCTAGCTATGCTGCTATGGCTAATGCTGCCGGGGTCTCATGCTACACATGGCATCAGTGATTGTTAATAGACACTGTGCTCTTAATCCATAACTAATTACATTTTATGTTTTCTCTCCGAGCTGTGTTCCGGTGCCGGTTCCAGCCCCACACATGATGTTCATCCGCTATAGCTCCACTCAAGCTGCTTCCGTCATCAGCTCCAGCCCCATCATACCCGGGCCACTTAATGCCGATGTGCATACTTCACATTTTATTCGAACTTTGACTCCATGACTTTAGTTTCGCTCTTAGATTTATCATCTACGTCCTCCCAAGGTTTCTTCCTATAACACTCAGGGAGTTTTTTCTTTCCACTGTCACCCTAGGCTTGATTTGGGATTGGACGTAATTATTAGGAGATAATCTAAACTTGTAAAGTTGCTTTGAGACAATGCTCCATTGTAAAAAGCGCTATATAAATAGATCTGACTTGACTTGACTTGACTTCATAGTTAAGATAACAAAAAAAAACATGACATCTTATTGGACAGAGTATCATTAAATAAAGTTTTTATTGGATGATTCATTGTCTGGATGCTACATACTTGGAATGCTAGAGAACACTCTTGTGCCACTATAATATGCTCTGAAATTCTGGCTTATCATTGACCTTCAGAAAGCTTTAAACAAAGGTTTTCCTCCAAGTTTGAAAACATGACTCATTTGTAATAATGAAAAGAACACCCTAGGTCCAGTTGTTTACTAATTAAACTACAACTACAATTTAACTAGTTTACCTTTTGATTAGGCACTGATTAACTAAATTACACTTGAATATGAGAATGACACAAACCCATAAGAATCTATAAACATTATATCCACTATGATGAACAAGCACAGAGAGTCCTTGATGACATCATCCGTCTGTATCATCAGTGTTGCACTGAATGGTGTCGGAAAGTCCGTCCTTAACATGATCTAATAATGCTTTTTGCCGGTTCTAAAAATTATCCTCCAGACAAAGTCTGCTTGTAAAGCTATGTATAATCATGAACAAACCAAGAAAATATCCAGGTTTAAGGACCATTATACATTGTAAAATAGGTATATTAAAGTATTAAACAGAAAAATAAAAGAATTTCTACCACAGGCTCTAGCATGCTGCAGTGGTCTATCCTACTTGGCTACATTACACAGTGAATATATGAACTCTTAAGGTGTGTTTTTGACTGTTTTTTCCAAAGTGAGTGACATGTGAGCTCGCATATTGTAAAAACAACAATTAAGCTATTATCGTAGACGCTACATATCACAAATACTATAAAGTGTGATCAAAGCGTTGCATCTCTCGTTTTTAAGAGGGCAGTAATTGAGTAACAAGTCAGGGTACAACTGAAAACTCATGACTAATATGTTGAGCTTACAACTATTGGTAAACAAACTGGCCAGCAATGCATTGTTTAGTGCCAACTGGTATTAAAGTGCAAAAATTCTTGCTTATACTTACACATGCTAAGTAAGAATGCTGGGGGAGACAGCAGAAATATTTGAAAAGTATTCTGTCTCTCTTCTCTATCCCACGCTCTTTGTAAAACTGAATAATGAATGAACACTCCGTGTTTAAGAAGTGCTTTGAAAGAGCGAAGGGTTTAGGGGCCTTAGGACTGCAGGGGTGTGGGGCATTCATGAATTATACACGATACACGAGCAACAATCCCCTTCTCGATGTGAAGATATGAGAAAGCATTGTGAGCCTATTAGTCCACTTGCTTATTTCACTAAGGTCCTAATCTTAAGTGTTACAGAGTTAAGAAAAGTAATTAGGTATAACGTAGGTTATTGTCATTCATCCAAAACATACAATGACCCCAAAATGCAAATGCTATTCTATCCATTCACAAAAAAACAAGAATTTTGACTCAACAATGGGACTGTCTTAAGACTAGACTGTGACTACAAATGAATGGAATGTCACTGTGCAGATAGGAAAGTATATACTTTTAACAATGTTTCCAAAAGCGGTGTGTTGCTAGCACTTATGGTCCATCTCTTCACCCAGACTGCTCATTAAGCTAGCTGTGGCCTGTAGTTATCTCTCTATGCCAGTAGGTAAAGGCGACCATTATCAGTGGGCTCTGAATTCAGTAGTCCAATAGTACAAATGGGTATTTTGGCTGTAACAAGGGACGTGACTAAGAGGCCTTGAGATAAAATCACGTCAGTAATGACAGAGTAAATGGAGAACACTGATGAAGGGCTTTTGAGATAATAGGCTGAAATGCAAACTAAAATTACGACTAAAAGGCACTTGACATAAATTTCACTTAAATCAATTATATAATGCTATCTGAATGGCCAAGGGATGTTAAATATTCCTTATGTATAAGGCTGTCAGGGCTCAGCAGTTTAGGTTCTGGACTGTTAGCTAGAAGTTGGAGGATTCTCAAAGTCCAGAAATGCCAAGTTGCCACTCTTGGGGCCTCAAGCAGGGCCCTTACCCCAAAACATCTTGGATTGTACCACGTAAGATTATAGTAATTGTAGGTCACTGCAATGTCTTCTAAAGATAATGCAAAGCACTTCGGTATGTTGCACTGAATAAGGACATCTGCTGTAAATGCTCACTTCTACAAGATCAGCAATGAACCTTTTGGGGGCCCATAACCTCTTAGTTCCTGAAGTGTTTACAGTTATGTTTGCATTTAGCAGACATCCTTATCCTGAGCACCTTACAACCGATACAGTCTTTCAAGGTTCAATCTAAGCAATTGAAGCATAATGCATTGCTCAAGCACCCAATATTGGCAGACAGGCAGTGCTAAGACCTGAACCCTCACCCTGCTGGTCAATAGTTCAATAGAAGAAAACTGTAATGCCATCACTGCTCTTTTTTAATGAAATGTGACTTATTTGTGATCACATTGATGTACAGTATTTTTCGCTACTGCTGACATTTATGTTCAGAGCATTGGGAAACACCATCTAGAGGGACTTGAGCTGAGAATTTAAGGGCCTTGCTCAAGCGTCCAACGATGGCAACCTTGACAACATTCTAAATAGGGTTGGGCAATATGACAGTATTTTATCGTATCATGATAAATTTGTCATGATAAACAATATGCTTTTCTGAGCACATCAAGGATATCATCAGTACTTAAAGAACACTGACAAACTATGTTTCATTATAAAGAGTGTAATTCGTCCTGTTTAATTGGATGAAGTGCAGAACATATTGGGGATAATGTTTGAACAGTACTTTCTAAGAACGTGTCTGAAGAATCTGCATGACAAGGTCAATAACTGTATTTGTACAATAAATAAATGAATGGGACTGGGGTAGCCTAGTGGTTAAGGTACTAAAACTATGGAGCAGAAGGTCCAGGGTTCAAATCCCTTACCTTCTGCTAAGCTGCCACTGTTGGGTCCTTGAACAAGAGCCTTAACCCACAATTGCTTGTATCAATTGTAAGTTGCTCTGGATAAGGGTGTCTGATAACATTTTACACGTAAATCTATATTCCAGGATTCCTCTTTGTAGTGGGTCTGTGGCTATGTGCTTAGGTCTTACTGGACATCCCTCCAAGAGGCATCCTGCTAAGAGCTGGTGATTAGGTCAGAATGAGGCATGTTTTATTTATTACTCACATCACTGATTATTGATTAATGTCACTACTTGTGTGACATGATGGGTGCTTTAATCCATAGCATGCTAAGTGCCAGCAATTTTTCATTTAATTGACATATTAGTTAATGACTGCTACTTTTCAGACATCTAAGAGGAGACATTGCATCCAGTGATGACAAGGAACTGTTTCTCTGTAATTAATGATATCTTAATCAAAGAGTGTGGTGGCTTAAATCACATTTGATTATGATTACTGGATTTCACTAGGAAACAGTATCCTGTATACTAGGGGGGGTCCTTATTGACGGAAACCTATATCTCGCTATTTTATGGGATTTTGTTGATAACGATAATTAGACGATACTCTGCATACTCCAAAAATGTGTTTGTAAAACTCTTATACAGGCCCTTTTATGAAGGACCAACTTACAATATTTCGACTTTATGATGGTAATCTGATCGTACACCGAAAGGCTGTTGTTGTCTGTATTTTGTCTCTATCCTACCTGGATACATGAACGTTTTTTGCGAAGTGACTGATACTCGATAATGTCAGTTCGCACATCATTAAAACAACAATTAAGATATTACCGTAGACTATACATATCGCACCCCCTTACTTTCTAACAACCCCAGTACACATTCACCTGCTGTACTTTTATTTAAATAGTTTAGAGAAGCTGTTACAAGTTTGTAGAGTTGATTCAAACTGCACATAATGAATGATGAAAACGAAAAAATGAGCAAGAGTTCTTTTCATCGGCATCAAGGTTCTACACTCGTACCCCAGGGAGTTTCTTTGTAAGTACCCTTGGGATAGAGCCTTAAAGGGAACAAGAAATCACTTTAGCTAGGCTGTAAAGCAGCTGGTTGTGCTAAAGAGACTGCAAAGCAGCGATACTGACTTTCAGATCACTGATCTGATTTCTGCCTACATACAGTGTATCTAGAGACAAACGCACAGAGCTATAAAACCACTTGATCTAGCCAACATGCCTTCATTTTATAAATAACAACACGACATATGATCATACAGTCAGCTCTGTGTGGTTACTGTAAGAAACAAAACAGCAGGCCATACAAGCTCTTATGGGACTGCTGAGTGCTGAAGCAAGACGTACTCGACTCAAAATAGCTTGTCCTTGGTTGTATCACTTACTAAACTGGAAGTAACTTTACTACAAGAACTGTTCATCAGGACAGGAGTGGCTCATTGGTTAAGGTACTGGACTGTTGAGTAGACGGTTAAGAGTTCCCATCAACACCTAGCCTCAACTGTTGGTTCCTTAAACAAGGCCTTCAAGCGTTTGGATCCTGTTCTCTCTTATCTGTAAGTCACTCTGGATAAGGTAGTTTGCTAATTGCTGTAAATGTGTATGTAATATAACTTCCATGTTTCTATGGCCAAACAGCTACAAACTATGCATAAAGTCAACTGGACCTGTAAAGTACATCACCAGTTGATTATGCAGTAATGTAATAGCATTTTGGATTGCAGAATGCTGGAAGCATAGTGCCAACCATAAAGTTTGGTGGAGTTCAAGTTTAATTCATTTGTATAGTGCTTTTTACAATAGTTACTTTCTCAAAGTAGCTTTAGAAAAGCCCAGTCTAGAGCCAACAGACAATGGTTGCAACTGGAAAACTCACTGAGATCAATAAGGGAAAAAAGAGAAATCAGGCTCAAATGGGGAACTCATCCTATTCTGAGACTGGAAAACAATAAAAACAAATGTTCTGTGTAACGATTAGAATACAATTCCTAAGAGTTTATAGTCTCTGAGGACAGTAGAAGTGTCTAGTCTTGTTTACACTCTGGTCTACACCTACAATCCAGCAAAGAAAGTGATCACTAATATTATAACTGGTGGAAGAGAACTAATGAGGGAAAATTATGATCTTGTGCTGTTTTTAATCATATGGAAAAGGGGTGTGCTAAAAACATCGATACATCAATATTTATTTCTGCATTACACTACATCGATTTTCAGCTCAAAATATAATTTTGAGCTGAAGAAGAAAAATCACATTTGAAATGCAATGTAAAACTTCAATCTATTTCTGATTTCTGATATGGACTGAGCCCCATCTAGTGAAGAGACACTAGTGAAAAGAAATCTTCATCCTACAATGATATATTAAATAATTACATGCCTCCAACAGTTACGGGAAGGCCCCTCCCTGTTTAAGCATAATGTGTCCCATGCACAAAGAGAAGCCCATAATGAAATGGTTTGTTCAGATTGGTGTGAGAAATTTTGAGTGGTCTGCCCAGGATTTTGATATCATCCCCATTCAACAACTTTGGGAACACATATTGTGAACCAGACCTTATCTTCCAACATCAGTGCCCTACATCTCTAAAGCTCTTGTGGCTGAATGGAAGGGAGTCATTCCAAATTCCAGTGAAAGGCCTTCCCACATAAATGATAAACTGATATCGGGTGTCCAAATACATCTGAGCCTGCATTGTCAACCATTAACTGGAAACTCATCCTGAAATCTTAGGTTTCTAAACCAGATACTGCAAAAGTTGAGCACCAGTACCTTTCTACCACAAATGTTGTGCTTCACATGTGAAATTAACATTTGTTCAGTAATATACAAAAGGAAACTCAATAAATGATCCAGTCTGGTTATAGCAGCGTGTACTATCAATACATCTTCTTCTCTATCTGAATAGAATCTGTACAGAGGTGGGAAGCAAATAGATGACAACATGGATATTCAGTGTTGCAATAACACACTCAACAAAAATGAGAGTGAGTGAAATTGTAGACAGTTAATCATTTTTCTCTCTTTCTTTCAGAATATCTTTTTTTTCACAATAATCAGTAAGCCGAACAAGCATAAGACTAAAGGTGGCAAAAAGAAGGTAGTCGGGAAAAACAGGCCACCGATATGTGGTTTAGAGAAAACGTTTCACACAGGATGAAATGGAAAGAGCGTACAGGGTTTTACAGAAAGAGAAGCGTTCGCTCACAATGGGATTGTTACAATAGAAAGTGGTGTTTAAGTGCTTGACAGCTCTTTGGACAGGTGGAAAGGGGTAGAGAAGAAAGGCTCTGAAAGACTCCTGGTGTCAGCTTTCACTCAAGCTAAAAATACAGAGATCTTTCAGTCACACACTACAAAGACTTACAAAGGGTAAAAACAAAGCAAAGCTTTGAATATGAGAATATCAATTTAAATTTGAAATATAAAGAGGGAATGTGTGTTTCAAATGACAAAATTATTCTTTGGTGGAATTACTAGAATGAATACCTAATTCAGAGGGTTTCTATCTAAGCGAATACAGGACATGCTAATGCAGTGTGATTTATAAAGCGTGAAAGTCATTTCGAGAATGGCAATTGCATATGCAAATTAATATGTCTTAAGAGCAGGTTCTAATTTGATACGTGTTTCGCGGCATGACTGCAGACACTGTGGTGGGAAAAGACCGTGAGAAAGGAAAACCAAATACAGTCAAACGCTGCAATCCGAACTCCTGCTGTGGCTTATGGGGAATGTTAACATCCTGACCCACTATTCAATCCACTAAACTTAGCATAACCAATGTACTGTAGAGATGCCAAAGCCACAGGCAATCTGCAGATAACAGTCAACAGATAACAGGACAGTCAAGTCCTTTATACATTGAATTACGATGCCAAGATTTATAAAACGCATAATGCACAGTCTGTAGTCAACCATGGAGTTTCCCAGTGTTTACAGAAAAACAAAGCAGCATTTCTCTTGGAACATTCCACAGTTCTTGCATTACAGTTTCAAGAGCTCGTACTGAAGCTACACTTTGGGTTCATGCACATGTCTATGTATTCTTGCAGTGTGGGTGGTCAGAACAAGGGTCGTTCATCCAGTAGAGCTGGGAATAGTAGAGTTACGAATGTATTACTGTAATGCTGGGCCAGAAATAAGAGCGTGCACATGCCAGTGCATGCAAAGTCATATTGTCTTATATTTATGTAAAAAGTTTTGAGATAATTGATTTTAGTAAATTGAAAATGAACTTTTTCTTTGGAAATCTGCACATTTGGCAAACTTTACAGATTAACATTTACATTTACAGCATTTAGCAGACGCCCTTATCCAGAGCGACTTACAATTGATACAGTCTTGCAATCCAAGCAATTGTGGGTTAAGGGCTCAAGGACCCAACAGTGGCAGCTTGGCAGAGGTGGGATTTGAACCCTGGACCTTTTTGTTCCATAGTCCAGTACCTTACCCCATTTAAAACATCTTTTTTTCTCCTTCAAAAAAAAAAAATTTGGATCTGAACATTGATGATATATATTCCAAAAATGAATATTGCGATATATTGATGTATCGATTTTTTTTAGCACAGTGGGAATGAGATACTGAAAAGAAACGAGTAAGTAAGGTGTGGAAATGAGATAATTAAGGCATGGGAACTGGATTATATTATTATTATTAATCGAAATTATTAATCTCGCTCCCACACCTTCCTATCTTGTTTGTACGCATTAGAATCTTGTTCCCACAATAAGAAGCATGCAGGATTTCCGTGGGGTGGATGTTTATAATATTTCCAGCATGATGTCATCAGGGAACCATAAGGGCCTTAACAGTAAACAGAAATCAATTCCATGCTGTTCTGGTTCTCTTTGGTACTTTATACAATAAATACAGCTCTCCCTTATTCAATATTAGATTCACAAAATGCACAAAGGGCATCACAGTAGCTCAAGTATTTACTGGGTGTAGTCTGTATGTTCTCCCTGGGTCCTTCTCTGGGTACTCCTTTATCCTTCACATTCCAATGACATGCACTAGGCCAACTAGTCTTTCTAAAGTGGACCAGAATGAGTGCATGTGTATGTCCTCCAATGGATTGGTGCCCTCCCTAAGGCTGGTTCCTGCTGTGTACCATGAGCTACCAGGTTAGGCTCCAGCTCACTGTGACCCTAAATTGGATTAAGCAGGTATGGAATTGAATGAATGAATGACTGCACAAAATACACGCGTGTTGTGATCTGATTTTTTGGAGACACCCCCCTCCCCACATACAGAAAGGACATCAGCCTCCGAACGCTACCCTGAACTTGGAGGCTATGGAGGCTCCTTTCTGTCTATGTCTATTTTTGTTGAAGGATTTCTGCCTAAGAGGTTTCTTGCTGATGGTTTGCTGATCGTAGCTGTGAACCTCTTCAACCCCCAACTGTTTCACACCCACCGAGTCCCTTGACCTCTCAGTACCATGAGAACAAGATATCCCTTAATACCCCCAAGGCTGCCCAACTGCTGTGCAAAGTGACTCTGGATTCATCCTCTATACTGCAGCTAATTATGATGGAGATTTGTAAGGACATGTTCATTTTTCAGTTCAGATCCCACAAACTGGTCCCTTAATACACTAATCTTGATTTTTTTTTTTTTTCCCAGAGTTGCTTAATGTTCAACATTAAGCAATTTGTACGTAAACTATTGATCATACTGTAATTGTTTACTAGACGAAATATTGGCAATACTCACTCTCTTATTATTGTCTTCATAATATTGTATTCTCTTTAACTTATTATAGTCTATATAAAATTTGTTTACATTTTCTTTAAATATGCTGTACCTTCTGTGGATTTAAACTATTACTATAAACCCAAGGTTTGTTCCTCATCACATTTAGGGAGTTTTACCTTGCCACTGTCACCCTGGGCTTTCTCCATTAGGGCTGCAAGCCTAGATACTTACTTTACCTGACTTGTAACCCGAAACACCACTTATCCACTGATTATATATTACATTTTTCTTTTAATTCAGTCTTTTAGTCATTCTTTCAGCACAGTATTTCCTTCACAAAATGCCCATCTACTAATATTTTGCTTAACGCCCTTAAGACGGAGTACCTTATCATTGGCACTAAATCTGTGGTCCTATCCCTTGCCAATACTTCCCTCATTGTTGGTGATACCCCTGTTAATGCGTCTTCCACAGCACGCAATCTTGGAGTTCTGTTCGACCCACTTTTGTCTTTTGAACCACATATCTCCTCGCTCGCTAAGTCTTCTTTCCTTCAACTGACCCTGGTTCACGCACTAGTCTCATCTAAGCTGGACTATTGTAATTCCCTCCTCTATGGGCTTCCCGCTAAATCCCTTCGTCCCCTTCAGACTGTCCAGAATGCTGCTGCGCGTCTTCTGACCCAGTCCAGAAAGTACGAACACATCACACCAGTTTTAGAACGTCTCCACTGGCTCCCCATAGACCTCCGCATCCAGTTCAAAATTCTGGTTCTCACCTACAAAGCACTCACGGGTTTGGCTCCCTTATATCTGGACAACCTTCTCCATCGCTATGTACCCACCCGTAGGTTACGATCCGCTGATAATGGTCTCCTAGTTGTACCCATATTTAGGTTAAGCACTATGGGTGGTCGCTCTTATAGTGTTGCTGCACCAAAACTCTGGAACTCTCTTCCTCTCTCTCTTCGTCTCGCTTCAAATCTCAAATCATTCAAAGCTCAATTAAAAACTCACTTATTTATTCAATATTTTCACCCATCCCCGACTACTTAGGTCTGACTGTGTTCTATTATGTTGCTTGTTTTGTATGTTTTTGTTTATGTCTTCAGCTTTTCTTTTTGTATCCATGTGTAAAGCGTCCTTGGGTATCTTGAAAGGTGCTATACAAGTGGAAATTATTATTATTATTATTATTATTTTATTCTTTTCATGCATTTTTGGTTTGAGTTCTGTCATAACTGTTCCTCTCAATAAGTTTGACCAATTTCCTTTCTTTTTTATTCCTTTCCTCAATTCCTGTCTTTCTTCTCATTGCAAGAATTGTACTGGAATGTACATCTATTTATGTTTCGTTATTCTGTTTATGTGCATTGCGATGTTTCTACTACTTCTCTTTCTCTTTAGTTCATACATTTTTCTTTGTCTTTTCTTTTTACTTTCATTCCATTTTTTCTATGATCATAATTTCCTTCTTTCCATCCATCAGCACATCGAAAGCACAGCATTTTCTTTAGAACGTCTACATCTATTTCATTACTGTTATGACTTAATTCTATTTTAGAATTGTGATATGATTTGTGATTTCTATGTATAGTCATTTCTATATACAGTAGGTCAGTGTAAGAAGGGTCCAAGGCATTTGTTACTTGCTTATTTTCAGGTGGTTGGAGATCAGAGGGTTTACTCTTTAGCTTTTTAAATTTGTAAATGCTCAGCCCTTCAGGCAGTGCACTACTTACCCACTAATTGCTGTTCTTAAGACATCGTTTATACACGGATATTGATACAAAGCAGTTTTTTGAACATAAGATATTTCATTTGGACAAAGTGAATTCCAGTATCTGGTAATACAAACAGATGATGAGTCACTCCAGCATTTACAGTCACTATCATACTTGGTGCACCAAATAGTCTTATACATGCACAGACATGTGCCTGATCTCCAGAAAAACCATGCTTTACTTGACCCATACAAAACTTATCAGTTTGCTAGTCACTGGCTATGAGTGAGCAATAATGTGGAGTTTCAGTGAGGAAGTACTGAGTTACTACCCCTGGAAAAATTATGGAATCACCAGACATACTTTAGCTGAACATTATGACTCTGTGAAGCACATTTCAAACAAATGAAATTATATTTACGGATATAATTAATGCCTTTTTTTCCCAGATCAATTATACTATTGCTACTTCTTTAAGGGATGGACTTCACTAATGAAAAATAATATTCTGCATCAAGCTGGTTCTAAATTTCTGGAACTGTGGTTGACAGATCAGCTTTGCAGGATAATACTTGTCATGGACCAGCTGATTTAAATTCCACCATAACTTGTCAATCGGATTGAAATCTGCACTGTTTGTCGGCCATGTTATTGAGTTAATGCGCCATTCCACTTTGGCAAGACACATTATCATCATGAAACATGGCCTCATCACCAAACCTATTTTCTAACGACAGAATGAGAAAAAGTGTCCAATTTCTATATACATGTGTGCATTGATTGCTGAGGTAATGAGTGTCATCTCCCCTTGTCCTTTACCTGACATGCAACCCCATGTCATATATGAGTAAAGAAATTTGATTTCTTCAGGCAGTCATTTTTATATGTTTCATTAGAATTGCACCAGTCAAACGTTGAAGCATCATCTCCTTGGACAATGCAGATTTGTGATTTATGACTTAATATCACTTTCATCCAATCACTCACACTTCTGAATGCTTCTTGTATGTCAACTGTAACCTTTTTTTCTGTTTAGGTGTTAGTGCTGGTTTTAGTTTTGCTTTTCTAATATGTAATTCTCATTTCATTCAGCCAGTTTCTTACAGTTCTTGCAAACACTGGCTCCTGTTCCACCCATTTCATTTTCATTAGTTGTGCTGCGTTTTCTATTTAGAAGACATATTGTTTTGAGTTTTTTATCCTGATGGTTTGATGTCTTTCTTTTTATACCTATATGTTTCCTTTTATAACCTTCACATTTTTTTCCTAGTTGCACCAAATTTTATACATAGCTAATTGAGAATGACCATCTATTGTCACATTCCATGTAAGATTTCCTTATTGAAAGAGTTTTATAATCTTCTCCATTCTTTCAATTGTCAACTCCCTTGTTGGGGCCAAGTTTTCTTTCCACTAGCTCAAGTCGAAACAGTTTTCTAAGAACTCCATTTTAATTGCAGACTAATTTGCATTTTTGGAATTGTGCTGGTTATTTATTTTAGAAATGCAACATGTAAGGTGATTCCATAAATATTTCCCCCAAAACTAAGTGCTTCCATCTTTTCATCTACTTGCTCTGGGAAAAATATACAAGAAAATATAGTGGTACCTCGGTTCTGGACCACCTCGAATTTGGTTCTCGACGCATTTTGACTAGAAAACTATGTCTCGGTTCTCGTCATTTGCTCGGAACTCGGTGCACTTGCTTAAACTTGTATGAGTCAAGCCATGTTCCAGCCTGTATTCTTGTACTGTATTTTTAGTGCAAATAAGTCTGCATGGGTCCTAAAAAGGTTAGTTATAAGAGCCAACTGAAAGGAAAATAGGAACTGAATCCTCCTGAACACAGGCTGCAGTAGTGTGCTGTTATATCTACAATTTGTTTACTTTTGCCAGGGGATATAAACTGGGAACAGTTGAAAGGGAAGGCTGACAAACATGCTGCATTTTCTGTGCCAAATCTATAGTGTACAATACTCTGTTTACTCACCTGCTTCACACAGTTTCTGACGCTAAACCCAGGAGCAATTACCACAACAGGAAGTGCACAGTCTAGCCAAGCACCATTCAGACCATGTGCAGATTCGCTGTCTATATGTTGTGTCTGGTTACTCAACACTAATATTTAGTCTTGAAAACAGAGACATAGATGCACAGGGATTATATACTTAAGACATTTACTTTAATATTCACTCCAGTGGAAGGAAGTGGATTTGCAAATATTTGTTTAGCAAGGGCTTAGTTTGTGGTTGACCATGTGAA
The DNA here is from genome assembly GCA_025084515.1 of Ancistrus triradiatus. NCBI lineage: Eukaryota > Metazoa > Chordata > Actinopteri > Siluriformes > Loricariidae > Ancistrus > Ancistrus triradiatus. The sequence goes on along the minus strand of JAJAGP010000191.1, from coordinate 276,661 downwards.
TGGGCTGCTTCTGCTGGCCTGGGATAGAGTGATGTATTAATAACATGTTATTATACTACTTGTAAAAAATTGGAGACTCAGCTTTATTCTGCTACTCATCATACTGATTGATTCTGTGACAAAATAAATAAATAAACAAAATAAAATGTCTAAGTAAGATGTTGGACCGTCACAAGTTGTTAGCTTTGGAAATGTATGGGGGTAAGGCACACCATACTTACTCTAAGCAAGCGATGTTACTCAACATGCCGGGCCAAATCCATCATAGATGTTCAATGGATTGAGATCTGGAGACTGTGATGGCCATAGCAGGTGGTTTTAAAAAACCATATACTTGACTCTTGGGCCCTGTTGATGGAAGACTGGAAGACTCCCATCAGTAATGAAACATTCCATCATATTGATGCAGAAGAATATCTTTGCGTTGGTTTGCAATGACCCTTCCCACCAAGGAGTCATTTGGACCCAAACTTTGCCAGCAAACTGACCCTCACTGCATCAGTGTTGAGTTGGGCGATATTGACAAAAAAGTGATATCTTTTGATTATATTTTCTGGGATTTTATTTAAACATAAATAGATGATACTTTGGCAATGTATATATTTGGTCCAAAGTATTCAAAGGATGTTTGAACCCATCTCTCTAGACCACCTGAATTAACACAGTGTCTTCTGTGATTACAGCATTTATGTCATGCCATCGGTTGTTTTTCCGCATTATAAGGCACTTTTAGCAGAATGATTCCGCTAACGTTTGCTGAGTGTGTTTTTGTGCTGCTACCTTGGGTGGTTTAAGCCTGTCGTGAACAGATGGCTCCAGAAGTTTCTCATAATCTTCATATTCTTAGTTCACAGATGGCTAAATAAGTTAGTTGTCGAGCTATATTTAACGACAAACGATTTCTGACATAGTTTGCAGATTGTGGTCTTCTGAGCTACATCCATCTTTTCAAAGCCAAACATACAAAGCCAAACAAATAAGGATGAGCCACGTCTAGACATTACATCTAACAACGTAGACTGTGAGGCTGATGTCTGTATTTTGTCTCCTCAGTAGAGTGAGCAGTTTGTTCACTCATTTTTAACTTCAGTCCTGCACTTTTAGTTAGAACACCAGCTTGGTTTGTGGAGCTAGAATGCTGCAAGTGACATACTTCAAAATGTCAGCTCTCACATCGTTAAACAACAATTAAAAAATTATCTTCGATGATACATATTGCATACCCCAACATGCCACACATACAGTCACCCACTTGTTGAGATTCTGGTGAAGAATGACTCATGTCACTCTTTTCCACATCTCCGCAGACCGGTGCTTACGGTTTGGTGCCACTGAACTTACAATGTGCATTCTTCTTTGTAATGATGGGTTTGTGCACTCGAACCCTATTATAATATTCCACTTATGGTAGCACTGTAGGAAGTTAATTGTTTAACTGTATAATACAGTTTGCACGTCTGGGAGCATCTGCACTTATGTTTCTCCAGTCAGTCCAGGTTCCTTTAATTTTTTTACGTTTAATACGTTATCATGTTCCAACCTCATTGATCCTAATCAGGCTTCCAGGGTGATCTGGTGATTGCTCCAGAATAAGGCTCTAAAAAGGACAGCAGTCCACATGAGGGCTGAATAGGGGTTGATGTTTCAGTGCTGAGGGATAATGCTCACCTCCCCCAAGTTGGGTCTCAGATTTGGTGGTAGGCATTTACATTGACATTTAGTCATTTGCAAATGCTCTTATCCAGAGTGACTTACAACTTATCCAGAACTGGACCCACAAGCCAAGCAATTGTGGATTAGGAGCCTTGTTCTAGGACCAGTACTAGTCAAAAGCTTGGACACATCTTCTCGCCCAGTGTTCCTTCCAAACTATGAAGGAACACATATGGAATCATATAGTAACGTAAACAAAAAAGTGCATATAATTCCTTAAACAGTGTGGATTTTCTGGAGGTCTGGAACGATTTAATTCAATTTATATTATTCCGTATGAGAAAAATTTTTGGTTCTCAACAAGCCTTCTGGAACGGATTAATGGCAAGAACTGAGGTACCACTGTATTCTTACTGTTATGATTCTTGTTATTAACAGTCTCAGCAGTGGGATATGAACCCTGGACCTTCTGGTCCCTAGGCTAGTACCTTAACCAGTAAGCCAGCACAGTCCACTAGCTTGGTGGTTACTGCACTCGAGCACCTCTTTATTAAAACTCCTTTACTACTAGTACATGCTAGTATATTCAAGCAATAAGAAGTTAGAAAAGTTGTGGCAGCTTGTTACATGTCTTGAAGGAAACAAGAAACGTTTGTCCTCCCACTCACCCTTCATGGCTGCAGATTCCTAGAATACAGTACAGGCCTAAATGTTTGACACATACACTGAGGGAGTCTGTGGCGCCATTATGCTGCTGAGAATTTTCCTTGTGGCCTCTGCCTACTCATGGCCATTGGCGTTATCTGTCCATCCCTCACTGCTACCTACCAGAGTGAAAAGCTGTTCAAGACAAAAGTAAATGTAGAGCTGATTTTACTCATGCAAGCATTTAAAGTGACATGATTTTGTGTGTTCAAATACATGTACTTGTATTTGATATAATAGCAAAGTACAGTCTGTGTGTGCATGCTGATTTTAATTTTAATTTAAGAACTCTGAAAAGGTTTTTTCATTATTTTTAATTATTTTGTTAAAATCTAGTAATAACACTCAACTCAAATAATCAAGGTCAACCATTTTATAGATTGCTTTAACATATACAGGGAGTGTCAAAAGTCGGAGACCACTAGTGAAACGTGCAGCGGCTACTCACAGACCAAAGAACATCAAAAAATGCTGAACTTTCCTCCGCAGTCACTCAACCTAAACCTCATCAAGCATTTATGGGAGCACTTGAAGACAGAGAAAGCCACGCATTCAGTAACATCACAAGATGTTCATTTGAATATTGTGAATGTGAAATCATGCTGGGATAACATGGATTATCAGATTTGGAACAAACTTCACATCCGTGCTAGCTCGAATGCACTGTGTCATTACACCAAAAAGGGGGACAAATCAAGCACTAATAAATTCTGAAACTGAGCAAAAGACTTTTTTAAACAAACAACGTTTGACAAAAACTGAAGCCTTTTCATTAGTGGTCTCAGACTTTGGGCTCTCACTGTAAATAAGCTGTCTATATTTCACAAATATTCTTCAGAGGGTCTTTGTTGTTCTTTTTGCAAGAGTTCTGGAGCTGGTTGGACAACTCAGAACCCTTTTAATCCAAATCTCCTCTCCTTCCTCTGCATATATCTTGAGCACACCTTTGCTGTGTGTTCGATGGAGCTGAAATTCAAGCCCAACTCATCATTTAAAAAGGGGTTTGGCTCTACTGGTGCTGATATTTCTCATTTCCTGAGCAAATTCAGATGTGCATGGTTAGGATGCATATTATTTTCAGCATATTTAATACTACTCAGAGCATGCAGTGGTCCTATACGGGTACATCATTATGGTACTCAGGGTAAAAGCAATGTACATATACCATCAAACGTACATCATTCATCCTTCAGGTCCTAATGAAATACATTAATGCTGTCCCTCGACACTTACTGTGTGTTCATGTTTTACGTAGGGTCCTCTACAGTTATATTCCTCTACTCAGAGGTACAAAACACAGAAGAAGGTGCAACACCACTGACAATATCTTGGGCTGTATAACTCCAGCACCACATTTCAGAGAGTGTAACTGTCAAACAGTGTTTATGTAGCCGCCACAGAATTACCTAACATCGTTTTTTATCAGTCATAAAGTCATTTTAGTAAAGCCTGGACACTCAGCTTTGGAGTTTATATTCAGCCATACAAGATTTGGCTCCTATCTATTAAAATTAGGAAGAACCAGGTAGGCATTTTAGCTACGTTTACACAGCAGGCAAAGTGTCCCAAATCCAATTTTCTCACCAAATCCGATCATGTGACCTGTATCTAACATCCGTCTGAACAGTTCACACTCCTAAACTTAGTAAACTGAGTTAGTTGAAACTGAGCAATGCTTCAAGTGATCCGCTCTTCCTGAGGTAAGCAATCATAATGGAGTCAACATAGGCAGGGCAATTAACTGGGCAACTAATTGAAAATGTATCTAAATCGAAATTCAAAACCATTAACCGACCTAATCTTGCCCATGCCGATTATTTCAAATTTTGAAAAGGATTAAAGACGGTGGAAAGAAATAACTAATGCCATATCTTGAATGAGTTCAATTGGTTACAATATTCAACAAACAACCATAAAGGTCATTTGTGTGTTTCCATCAGTTATTTGAAAATCTCAGCTTTAACAGTTTTTACAGTACAAACCTAGTCAGTGAACTATGAGGGCAGAAAAATAACAACAACAAAAATCTTTCACTAATCGTAATCAAGGTAAAATGTGCAATTAATTGTGATATAGATTTCAGGTCGTATCGCCCAGCACTAAGTCAAAAATAACAGGCATGTCTTTAATGGTTGTGTTAAAAAGGACACGTTATTTGACCATTGCCACTTCTTTGGTTTACGCCTTTAGTTTCTAACTTTGTTTTAAGCTTTTTATTTTCCTTTGACACTACAGCCACGTCCTCCTGTGGTGGCATTTGACAATTCTTTAGAAAATTCCTTGAATATGGAGCGGTTGCGATATGTGAGTTCTAATTTTGTTTGCACAAAGACATCACCGTAAATATTTATGAGGCCTATTCCATCGCTATCCTGCCACTGAAAACTTCCCTCACTGCTGTCGTCCAGCATATTTTATACTACTCAGAGAATGCACCAGTACTGTACAGGTACATTATTAAGGTGCCCAGGGTAAAAATATATACAGGGTATATATAATATATACAAAAATAAATACAGGGTCAATATACCATCACATGTACGTCACTCATCCCACAGATCCCAATGAAATACCTTAATGTTGTTCCTCTATAGTTACTGCTTGTTTTAATTAGGGTCCTCTACAGTTGCTTCACAGGGGGTCACACCAGAAACTGAAATCAAAGGTGCACATACTTTTGCCACTCACTAAAATGTGATATTGGATCATTTTCCTCAATAAATAAATGGCCAAGTATAATATTTTTGTCTCATTTGTTTAACTGGGTTCTCTTGATCTACTATTAGGACTTTGTGTGAAAATGTGATGATGTTTTAGGTCATATTTATGCAGAAATATAGAAAATTCTAAAGGGTTCACAAATTTTCAAGCATCACTGTATATTCCTCTACTCAGAGGTACAAATGACAGACAGGGGGTGCAACACTAGTGACAATAACTTGGGCTGTCCATGTTCCCTTCTCCTGGAAAGGACTTCACGATACGATTATATCACGATACACTGCGATACTGCATCTACATTACAATACATTTAAAATGTGTTTTTTCTTCTTTCAAAAAAAACAACATCAACATTTTTTTGAAATATTGATGTAGTACATCACCAAAATAAATATCGTAATATATTGCTGTATCGATTTTTTAGCACAGCCCTACTGTTCAGACTGAGTCACACTGCCATGAATCAAATTTCGATATCACATATGAAAATAGCCCAAATCAGAACTTAAAATATCAGATTCAATGTGTTTTTTTCCATTCGCACTGCCCCAAAGATAACACATCTGTGTCACATAAAGAAAATGATCTCATTTGGGCCACTTTCACCTGGTGTGTAAACGTAGCCTTTAACCACACTGACTCAGTACCTTAATAAATGATATCTGTTGCAATGACTTTCACCCTGTGGCATGTGAGCCACTAGTAACTTCTATACTGAAGACCTATTATGAACCTACATTAATATCTAGATAAAGCTAATTCTATTTGGTTCAACAGATATGCTTTGGTTTACTGCTGCAGCCTAGTTGAGGAAAAAGAACAGGAACCACCACTGTAGAGCCAAAAGGACAAAGGTCATGCATGCTCTGTATTAGTCTAGACTACTGTGACTTCTTTTATGTACTGTAGTTCTAAGGAAATTGAACAGCACACGTAAACAAAACTCTAAACTCTGTGCAGTTTAATGACTGCAGCATGACTTAAAGGACAAAAGCATGGCTGCATATGGGCATGAAATAGTTTCCCCCATAACTGCTTCCTAATTAGAAAGTTGGCTGTGACTTGGTTATTTCCGAGAGAACTGAAAGAGGATTTGTGCATGCTGTACTTGTCCTGCTGAACACAAGGGGTTTAACATCCAGATGGGTTGAAACAACGCTTCCTGTCTAGATATCTGGGTTGCCAGAGACAAATCCCTGCTAAAGCTGGACTTTCTGTCCTTGCACTGGCTCCCAGTCTGCCAGATTATTCTCTTTTTGTTCTCTCTGGCTGTGTCGGTCTCTCTCTCTCTTTTTCTTTCTATGTGAGTGAGCACTGCTAGGCAATGCTTTTTCCTCTTCAGCAGGCAGTGTTTTACTCCACACACAGCCAAAGATGAGAGAGCAGGCCAGAGAAAAAGCAAACTGAGAGGAGGTCAGAGGGAACGGGAAATATGGAAAAGGACGGGCATTCAAGATAGACATTCATCAGCTTGGGCAACTCAAACTTTTTATGGATTTATGGCAAAGTGAGAGAGTCGGACAGAAAGTGAAAGAGTGTAAATGGCTGGAGGAAAACTTTAAGACGGCCTGGAACATTACCTCATCTCACATCAAATCCTGTAAACCTGTGAGAGTATCAAATGTGCTTTTTGTACCAGTGCCTTGACAATACTACACTTTAACAACTGCACAGCCGAAAGAAATGCAACTGTTAAACTAATTCTGTGTGCTGATTGTTTATCATTAGTCTATTTTGTAGTCATCCGTACAGCGAGCACTATTCGTGTTAGTTACAAAAAAAATAAATCACTGAATTCTCTTGGCAGAAGACTAAAGTAGCCTACTTATGTTGAAGTGACCCAAATGCTGCATATTTACACAACACAGTAATAAGAAATGGAGCAAGAGATTTAAGCCTTCACTTGATGTCAGGAAAACAGTTTCGGCTGGTGCTTGCACCAAGAGTGACTCCAAGTGAGCCCAAGTTCAGACCAAAATCAATTTGAAAATACCACTACACCAGGAAAAGCAAAAATGTGACAGCTGTAGAAACTGATTGCAAATTAACCTGGGTCCAATACAATTAGCAGTAAACCAGTGTTACACCACCAAATCATCCTTACTCCTGCACAAACATAGTGTTATATAACACTGTTAATTATAATTAATTACCGAGTGACAGGGTGGTGCAGCGGTTAGCGAGTTTGCCTCACAACCCAAGTGTCCCCAATTCTCCAGTCTCCTCCCACATTACAAAGACATTGGTGTTAGATTAACTGGTGTTTCTAAAGTGCCCTATAGTGTGTGTGCGTGAGTTTATGTGCCCCATGACGGATTGGCGCCATGTCTAGAGTTCCTGCCTTGGCCCTATGCTGCCAGCTAGGTGCCGGCTTTTCCACGACCTCAACCAGTATTAATAAGGCGGGGTAAGAAATGAATGAATGAATAATTAATTACCAGTATTGAATTACATAAAGAATTAAGGATTATGTTAAATACAACAAAAATAAGCCAAATGTATTTAATAAACAGTGCACGAGACAATCCATCCACAGATAGCATTTTTATAGCAAATGCATGGCCAGGGATTGAATTTCATTGATTTCATACAGCCTAACCTGTCTCAAATAACTACATGGAATCCATGGACCTACTGTATTCAATCATGAACTGGATCGATTTTTATATTGCCTTAAATCAATACCCCATAGTTTTTTTTACCCAATAATTCCCTTTCATTTATATAGTGCTCCTACTATTTTAGTGTTGCAAAGCTTTACAAAAACTGAATCCAAACCCCAAATGAGCAATAGTGGTAGAGAAAGATCCATGAGGGAGAAACCTTAATATGAATGGGCTTCAACTGCAGAACCCACCCTCCCCTGGGTGAGCCTGGACAATCTTATAAGATTCTTATCTTTCCCACTATTAGCACAAACCAAAACCATCAGCACTGCAATGACATTATGTGGTGGTGGTGTGTTAGTATGTGGTGCTGGTATTTATATTTACATTTACAGCATTTAGCAGACGCCCTTATTCAGAGCGACTTCCAATTGATACAATCTTACAATCCATGCAATTGTGGGTTAAGGGCCTTGCTCAAGGACCCAACAGTGGCAGCTTGGCAGATGTGGGATTTGAACCCTGGACCTTCTGGTCCATAGTCCAGTACCTTAACCGCTAGGCTACCACAGTCCCACATAATGATTGGATCAGGCACAGCAGTGCTGCTGGAGTTTTCATACACTGTTCACTCCCTGTCCACATTATTGCAGGCATTAACATTATTGCTCCACCTTGTAGATGTTAAGTCAGAGACAGTAGTTAATATGTTATTAGTCAATCTGTAATTGACCACTACACCTCTAAAACATAAATAAAGAATAAGCATAGAATAATAACTGAAACATTTAGAATGTCTAAGACTTTTGCACAGTACTATATAAGTTATAAGCTATTATAATTCTTAAGACCTAGGTCATTCAAGTGAACAGACGTTGATGAGATGGACATTAAATGGTGTTAAATGTTTATGTGAGATATATTTTAGTGTGCTTTCATTACTTCTTCAATCAAATTTATTTAATAAGTTTCTACTGTGACAAATTGCTAGCACACCATTTCCTCATGTTCGAGTCCCAGCAGTGTCTTCCTGGACCCTGCCAAGCTTGTGATGGACTGCCAGCCTGTCCAGGTCATGCTTCTGCCTGAGCCCGATGAAATCCAGCTTAGGCTACAACACCCACTAACCAGGGTTAGGCTACAACACCCACAAACCTGAATAAGCACGGTTAAATAAAATAGTTCAATAGGGTAATGTACAGAGGAAATAGTTTTTCTGTATCACTCCTAGGAATAGCTTTAAGATTATGGCTTAGAAGAATAACAAACGTTTTGTGCAAATCCAGCTAACCAGGTGCTGGGCTGAGAAACAATATCAATGTTTAAAAGTTAAGCCCTCACAGCAGTTCATACTCACACCGTACACTTAGCTAGTGTGCAGGCTTATTGCTTAATCGACATTGTCTTATCCAGAACCTTTACTGTAACCCTGCATTCACACCAGCGGCACAGCATAAAGTTTTACCACAAGCTGCATTTACATATACAGCATTTAACATCTTTATCTCCTTAAAAGCAATACAATCTTCACATGTACAACCCAAGCATATGAGGGCATGAAGAGCCTTGCTCAAAAGTCCTACAGTGGCAGCTATACAGTAGCACTGCCCATGTTTGAACTGAGATTGAAATACTTTTATGTCAAGTTAGTCATAAAGTGGTTAAACAAACAACAAGACTGCTCCTCATAGCACTACTGTAGTGCACGGTGTCTAATGTAACCTAATTCTTTACACTCTGTGGTGGATAGAGGCTAGGCTGAAAAACACTGGACTATTTCTCCATTAAGATTTCATAGTAATCTTATTATTAAGGAGCAGCTACAAACCAGTTATACCAAAAACAACCACTAAGCCTATTAGTAACTAAACTACAGGCTGAATGGGAAAATCAATTAGGATTCATATTTCTGGAAGCCATTTGTGTGATGAATTAAAGACCTTAGAAAAGACAGGCCACAGGAGACAATACAGGGTAAGTATATAAAAATATGATCATACCTGAAGGGAACATGAGTATATGAAAAATAAGACTGTGGTTGCCTAGCGGTTAAGGTACTGGACTATGGACCAAAAGGTCTAGGGTTCAAATCCCACCTCTGCCAATCTGCCACTGTTGGGTCCTTGAGCAAGGCCCTTAACCCACAATTGCTTGGATTGTAAGGTTGTATCAATGCTAAGTCGCTCTGGATAAGGGCGTCTGCTAAATGCTGTAAATGTAAAAATGAAATGCATATATCAAACCTTTTCTGATGTATCAGTTTCCCATTTTATAGTTTATGAAAATTGCGACCATAAATTCCTGTTTAATAGCAGAGACTAATCTATAGTCATCACCTGGGGTAACCTCGTAATATATCATGCCAAGAGTATAAGTCATCTCTGAGAACAAAAAAAGCCCTGTTAACAGAGAGAGTGAGATGATTTCATCAGGAACTTTTCTGTGATGAGACACAAAGGAGTCATCAGTTACGGGCTAACTGAGCAATAGCTGAATGGAGACAGAACTACACAGAGGCTCTATCACTGTCATGGTCTCTGGTATACCAGGCAAAAAGCAATAAGAGAGACACATTGGGTGAGGAGTAAAGATGAAGGGAATTTCACTCCTGCTGTTTCTTTTTGCCTGGTCCCTTTAGTTGATACATAGCTCAATTAACTTGCTGTTTCATCTGATTTTTTACTTTTACACAAAACACTAAACTTGTACCTTATTTAACTATATTTCTCCATTAGCAAAAGCAAACCCCTGCAGACTAGACGCTACCGTAGAACACCTCTATGTAAATGTACCTCAGACTGTAAAATAGTTTGGATAGCAAACATATCCCTCATTTCTTAATTTCTTTTAAAAAAGTAGCATGGCAATTTGAGTGGAAAAAATAAGCCTCAGAACGTATTTAATACTTGTAACAGTTCAACACAAAAGAGGAATTGCGAGGGGAATTGAAGAGGAATTGAGACCACTCAGGGATTGGTTTTGTGGCAGCACGCATGTGCCCATGCTTATTGAAAGATATGCGACACCTGTGGGCTCACCTGTATAAGCACGCTTCTGAGAACCGCAGGTTGTCGCATCCTTACCTTTGGAGACCTCATCAGTCTCGTTTTGCGTGCTGTGGCCCCTGAGGTTTGCCTTTTGGGCATTTCGTGTTTTTGGTAAAGCAGGTAGCTGGCAGTTCGCAGACCACCAGCAAAAGTATGGCTTAGAGGCCCGAGGTAACCAGGGTGTAAGTAATAGTGTAGGGCAAGGATCCCGCTATTGGGCCCTATTTGCCACTGTGGCCCTGCCGTCTCATCGCCGGCTTTGGCTCGCTCGCTGCCGTGATGCGAGTCCCCCGCCTTCTCCCTCACTCGCCGGCTGCCCTTTTTGGGCTTTGAAGTCAACCCTCCTCGCTTTAAAAGGACGCTGGGTTGCTTATTTAGCCTCGTCATTTCTCTTCCGAGTCCGAGTCACGCTCTCCAAGTCGTGGGAGTACCGTGACACGCCTCCGCTGGGGTACCGTCGCTGTGCGCAAGCGCAGACCCGCTTACAGCGTTTCCTTTAGTTACGTTTGTTTTCCCTTTCTCCCCGCAGCGGCTGAGTGTCGCATCTGGTTTATGCGGTTATTACCGACGCCTGCACCCAGGGTTCGATCCCCAGCCACTCTTTTGTTTTGTTGTGTGAGCGCGTGTGTATCCTCCAGACACACACCACACTTTCCCTTTTTATTCATTTCTTTGTTTAGTTTTAGTTTTCTTTTTATTTACTTCCATCTGGAACTAAACAGATAGTGCAGGATAATGGTATATAGAATACAAGATATAGAGATTATCAGACCATTTCTGACACATCCCATAACTACATGTACATAGCCAAGTAATGCAAACAAGATCAATGGCATACAAAAATTATCACCATTCATGTCTTGCTAACAAGTTAATTGCTGGTATGTAACCAAGTGGAGAGACACAAACTGCATCTTTTTTAAACGCACCACACCAAACCTCTCTGCTCACTTCACAGTTTCTGCACATTTGTCAGTCCCATTGCGCTGTCACTTAAGACAGTCTCTCACTCCATATGTGTGTGTGTGTGTGTGTGTGTGTGTGTGTGTATAAGAAGGGGCTGAGCAAATCATCGCACTGCACGCAGCTCTACGATTAAATAATTTTTTGTATTAACAAAAAAATCAACATGTTGCAGTCAGTGCTGGTAATCCAGCAAGCCGCCACAAATAAATCTGAGAAACACTGCACTCAGTGAGTGTGCGAATGTTTATTTTACCTTTTCTTCAGCCTAGATATTCTACATAAATACTTAAATGTTATGCCAAAGGGTAGACAAGAATGACCTAACTACCTCTCCAAGTACTGTATGAAATGGCAAAAAAAAAAAAAAAAAAAAGATCGTTGTTGCTTTTGCTTAATACTAAAATCATGTTTAACAATCATTCCCCGATTTAGGACAAAAAGTCTCATATGTCTACATTATTAAATTAAGTAATAATCAAAAATTAACAAAATGAATCTTTGAATCAAAATATGACTCACGCAGCAACCAGTCGTGTGGCAGCAATACATCCAGAAAACAGGAGAAAATGTGATCTCAGTGAATTTGACCATAGCATGATTGTTGGTGCCAAATGGGCTAAGTTGAGAAATTCTATTGCTGTTAGAATGCTATAAAGAAAAAACAATCCAGTGGGAGGCAGTTCTGCAGATGGAAATGCCTTGTTGATGAGAGAGGTCAATGGAGAATGAGCAGACTCCTTTCAGCTGACAGAAAGGCTACAGTAACTCAGACAACCAATCTCTCCAATTGTGGTGAGCAGCTCAGAATGCACAACATGTCGAACCTTGAGGTGGGTGGACTACAACAGAAAAAGACCCTGTCGGGTTCCACTTCTGTCAGCCAAGCACTGAAGGGTGTACCTCAGCAAGTGCCTGGTGAATTCCTGAATATGCTTTTAAATAGCAGTTGTAGTAGCAGTAAGTAGTCCAAACCTATCTGAATAAAAATGCTTATAGACTGTACAGCTTACGCTGATTTGACCTTGTACATGAACCAAAACCCACAAAATACCAACCACAGCGCTTTCTGTTTTCCTTTTTCATGTCAGTTTCCATTCACTCTATTCCAGAAGTGAAACCGAACATCATTCAGTACGATGTTTGTACTTGGGTTCAGGTGAATGCTTAGTTCCACTGTCCCCAGCCATATAACAGCAAAACGAGGCTGAACTTCAAAGGCATTGGATTAATACACAAGCCCTGCATATAAAGCCTTGCGCTGAATAATTAAACTGAATGGAGCTTAAGGAGCAATAGGAGTGCAGCGATAAGGAAAGAGCTGTCAGCAGTCATCTTCCTCAATTTAAAGACTGGAAAGTGACTGGCTTGTGGCAGCATGACAGACCGCTATGTGTATGCTTTTGAGTGTGTGTGTGCATGCAAGACGAGTTAATGAGGGGAATGGAGAGCCAGGGTTGCTAAACCAGTGCAAAGCAGACAAGCTTAAAAGCCCAGAAAGCTTCGCGTGGTTCAGAGACTCGAGTGTTCAGAGGCTCAGACAGCCGACCCTTGGTTGTTGTTCTCTTTCGGCAGCACTGCTGGATTGTAGGCTGTTTTGGATATCATAAAACTTTTTTAAGCCACAAGCTTGTGTGACCAGATGTGTTTGGCAACAACACTGGGTCATGACAGGGACAGTCCACTTCACATACAGGCTGGATCAAAGACCTTATATTATACTTTCATCTGAAGTTAGTGCTCAGCATAAATAACCATTCAGACTGATGAAAGATGCGCTGAACTCCTCCAGCTCTACAACCCCAGCCATGGGAAGAGAAAAGACACAGCCAGCATTCCTTACAGACACCCTGACCCAAGCTGTTTCTGATACGCAGCAAGCAGAGAGGAAAAAACAAAATGCTATTATCCCCACGCTGTACTCAGGAACCCAGAGTTTACAATTACAGAGCTCAGCCTGAAGTGCATCAGATGCCTTGTGCCCTGGATTTAATACGATTTAAAATAAAAGGCAACCCTGAATAATAGAACTGTGGAATAGATGCTCTCTGAAGCACAGGGGCGAGCTGTGGAGGAAGTGCAATGCAGCCTAACTGAATAAACTTTTTATTAGAACCTGAACATGACTTCTGAAGAATATGATATGTCTGAAATTAAAGTAGCACCAAATCTTGCTCATGAGAGCTTTATGAAATTCATCTAAAAGCAATTAGTCACTATATTCTGTATCATGAGCCGTTTACAGTCAGACAGACCTCTTTGGTGAGAACTCACACTACACGCATGACTTACAGTAAGGTGCAAAAGTCTTAGGTCACCATTAGATTTGTTGTTTTAGCAATGGTATAATGACCATATGTCACATATTGTCAATGATAGGACCCAGAATGTTCTAACTTGGATTCGTCACTCCATAATACTCTTTCCACTGGTCCTCTTCCAAAAAAGTGGTTTCTTGGGTGCTACCCGTCCAAAAACAACATTCCTGATCGAGATTTTTTTGGACTGTAGAAGGGTCAACTTGTCATCCTGCCAAATGTTGCTATTGCTCAAGTGCAAGGTGGGGAAGTCGTACTAAATACTTGCCACTGTAGCCTATAGAAGCTATAGAAGCATTAAGCACTTGCGCCAGGGTACCACAGAGCATATAGCAATAAGCAGCAATATAACTCTCTTCTTGCTCTTGATACACACTTGCCAGGCATCTACTGATTTCTGAGTCAAAACTGGAAGGTCAAACAATTGAGGAAGCATCAATTAGAGTATTTACACCGCTGAAAGATTTACAATGTATTGAATACCCATGGCTGATGTGGCTGAGGTAATAAAAGTGTAAAAACAAGTTTTGCTTTCTAAAAGCAAAAATCTGGGTGTGTAACGGCATTTTCTGGCAACTCTGCTCATTCCTGCGTTTGAGTGTATACACTGCTAACTTGTTTGTGTTGCATTTTTGCCAATAAAAAAATACTACGCTGCCCTAACTATTCTTAAAAAGCATTCCTTACTCCCTATTCCCGACAAATTTCATTATGGGTATTTTGTTCCGATTCTGTTTGGACACTGTCCTTTTAGTCCCAGTACATCCGATGTCCAATATATTTTCAGACATGATGCCAAGAAATGTACAATTCAGTCAATAGTGAGGATTCAGATCCGGTCAGTACTCACCACCGACGAACTGCACGCCTCCTGCCACGCGGCCCACCGTGCGTGAGATGAGCTCGGATATACAGCAGCCCATGAGTCCTGTAAGTGCCACGAGCAGCAGTAAGCCGCAGCCAGTGCCTGTGATCACCGTGCAGATGCGCCACTCCACGCTGGGGATGCCCTGGAAGGCAGCGTAGCGGCCGCACTGCTCCAGCATGACCGTGGCTTGCCTGGCCTCATCACGCACCGGGTAAGAGCAGCGCCGAAATGTGCCGAACGACACCGGTTTGCCCATCTGTGAGCCCAGCAACCAATAGGGCATGAAGAAGCCCACGCAGCATGCTGCAGCGCTCATGAGAGACACAAGTGCCCACACGACGCCAGCACACGTTAAGCTTGAGGCCATGGTGTCTTCGATACAATATGAATTTCCCAAATAATGGTTCCAAAAATCGTATGACTTTTCCTTTTCTTATCAATCAAACGCTTATCATCATGGTTCTGTCCACACAGTGTCCCATCCCCTAAAAAAAAAGAAGAAAAATTAGTGTAATTGTGTACAAACCATCTCCAACCCCAGACCTATGCACCATTCAACGTCTGTCAGATCAGCGTCCGTTCTCTTTAACGTCCGAGTCCTTAAGAATAATAATAGGAAATAAAAAATGTCTTATACATCTGAATGGCAGAAAACTAGTATGAGGGAACCCTTGCAACATCTGCTGACATAGTAGCGAATCAGAGTCTTGAAGGCAGTAACAACGTTCCTTTCGTTATCTGTAATTTTGATAAAAGATACAAAGAAAAGAAGGACTGTATTGCACAGTACAGTGGTGTACTAAATGTTTTCATATTGTGTTTTAATTAATATCATTGTTTAATAATAAAACACTATCTGCAAAATATCTAACTTACTATGTGACTATGGTAATGTACGGTCAGTCTCCATTTCAGTCAACATCCTGATTCATAGAATGTAATGCAGACATTGCGCACACCTGAATTTAATAGGATTCTTTTTGTATTTATCCATCTACCCAGACTGGTTTCACAGATTCCAACAATCACCAATAAGCAGCTTTTATCATTTTGTGTTCTACATTGCCAATATACACTGAGCAGCCAAAACATTAAAACCATGGTTAAGTGTCAAATTAAGAAGAAGAAATGGGAAAAGGAAAAAAAAAAAGGATAAGAACTTAAAAAAAAAACAGAAAAAACAATTAAGAAAAAAATTATTGTGTATATATATATATATATATATATATATATATATATATATATATATATATATATATATATAAACAAATATAACTTCACATATAGTGTGTAGCAACACTAAAAAAATCCACTTTAAAACAATGGAATCACGTTCTTATTTAGTGGCGTACGAATATTATTGCGCAAGAAAACAAAAACTATTGCACTCCTTGTTAGGGGATAATTGCACATGATAAATAAAGGTAGTGACAAGGACTAGAAGTAGATAGCGATAAGAAAGTGTAAAAATGTTATATATTTATATATAATGCTATTGTACGTTATATGAAATAACATAATTGTACCCCAAATATGTATCTCAAATAAATAAATAGCATCTCATTATCCAGCTGCCTATACAATGCCAAATGGATTCAAAAAGTGCTTTGGCTACCTTTAATATGGACCAAAATGGGATTTTACTCAAAATTCGAAAATAATGGACACATAAGTGTAGCTATTCGGGCAATTGTTGAATATAATGCACGTGTTACTTTGGGGTCTATGTTTGTGTCTTAAAATGGTCTTCATATGGTTATCATTCACGTGCAAAAATTAATTTGAAGCAAACATGTACTCCATTAACACATGTTCTGGACATACATACAGGACGACATAATATTCACCAGCAAATAGAAGTAGTGGCCTGCTGCAGATCGACCAGGACCATCCCTAACTATCAAACACAACTAATTTTATGGTGCCGTTTCAGCCAGGAGCCAGTAATGGATCGGCACGGATGCCTGTGGTGAGTCAGTGTGATACACTGTGTATTTGTGTACTTATTTCTCAAATTCTCAAGGCAAACATTCTCCTTAAACTAACAACACACAATCAGATACACTTCTCAGTCTTTATTGGTCCTAATGATTAATCATTCACAGACCAGGCTGGAGAAGGCATGTAAACCTCCTTCAGAGGAAATATAGCCTCTGATCAGACTTGCACAATCTTGAAGAGGAATTGAGACCATTCTGGGAAACAGACCAAGGAGCATAAATCACATAAATAGTCTAGAAGTTATAACTTACATGATGAATATAAACGCACGCTTCAAGTCCAAGCCAGCAATCACATATCACAGTGTGAAACCAAACTTTCCTTTCGATACGCGAACCCGCAGAGAAAGAGAGGCCAGAAAATCTCCTAAAGTTTCCTAAATAAGCCTTTCGGAATCGGTTGTCCTGTCCGGTAATAAGCAAGCGGAGTCACAGAGGACAGAGCTCCGGGGTTCAGATCCTGCAGCTCGGATCCTGAAGCCTGGTGTGAGATGAGAGACGTGCACACAGCTCCGTCTCTCCTCCAACCGTCTTTCTCTCATTCCCACACACATCCCCGCCCAGGAGGCGTGTGTGTGTGTGTGTGTGTGTGTGTGTGTGTGTGTGTGTGTGTGTGTGTGTGTGTGTGTGTGTGTGTGTGTGTGTGTGTGTGTGTGAGGGAGGGAGGGAGAGAGAGAGAGAGAGACGCTATCTTCGTGTAGTTTTTCCAATGGTGTAGTATCTAGGTCTAAAACCCTAACTGAGCAAGCCTAGGGCGACAGTGGTAAAGAAAAACCCCGTAAATGTTATAGGCAAGAAACCAGGGTCATGATCAGACCCACGTTATGAGGTACATGCCCCGGTAAAATGTTACTGTGCCTCACTAAAATCACGGCAGTAAAAAGTTAATTTTATCCTTGATTTCTGAGCAGAACTCCAGGACACACCAATCAAATTCACAACAGGCACTACATTTCCCATAATGCCCCAGTACCTTTCCAAAAGCTTTAGTAGCTAACACTTTCAGTCAGAGTCAGTTTAGGTCGTTGGCATCAATGAAGAGACTTTCGCAAATATTAAAAGGATGTGGGGCAAAAAAAGTATTTAGTCAGTCACTGATTGTGCAAGTTCTCCGACTTAGAAAGATGAGAGAGGTCTGTAATTTCCATCAGAGGTACACTTCAACTATGAGAGACAAAACGAGAAAAAAAATCCAGGAAATCCAGCATAGACGACATGTTTTTCTGAGCATATCGAGGATATCGTCAGTGCTTAAAGAACACTGACCAACTACATGACTAATTACAAAAAGTGTAATTAGTCTTGTTTAATTGGATTTAGTGCAGCACATATTGAATAAAAATCACTTTACTAAGTATGGGATAATATTTGAATAGCATTGTTTAAGAATCTGTCACTACTGATGCATTTTCTCTGCGAACACATACAGTGGTGCTTGAATGTTTGTGACCCCATTTTCTATATTTCTGCATAAATATGACCTAAAACATCGTCAGATTTTCATATAAGTCCTAAAATCCATGACCCTTTGACCTCCATGTTTCACAGATGGGATAAGGTTCTTAAGCTGGAATGCAGTGTTTTCCTTTCTCCAACATAACCTAATTTGGTCTCATCCGTCCACAAAACATTCTTCCAATAGCCTTCTAGCTTGTCCATGTGATCTTTAGCAAACTGCAGACGAGCGGCAATGTTCTTTTTGGAGAGCAGTGGCTTTCTCCTTGCAACCCTGCCACGCACACCATTGTTGGTCAGTGTTCTTCTGATGGTGGACTCATGAACATTAACATTAGCCAATGTGAGAGAGGCCTTCAGTTGCTTAGAAGTTACCATGGGGTCCTTTGTGACTTCACCAACTATTACACGCCTTACTCTTGGAGTGATCTTTGTTGGTCGACCACTCCTGGGGAGGGTAACAATGGTCTTCTATTTCCTCTATTTGTACACAATCTGTCTGACTGTGGATTTGTGGAGTTTGAACTCTTTAGAGTTGGTTTTGTAACCTTTTCCAGCCTGATGAGCATCAACAACTCTTCAGAAATCTCCTTTGTTCATGCCATGATACACTTCCACACACGTGTGTTGTGAAGAGCAGACTTTGATAGATCCCTGTTCTTTAAATAAAACAGGGTGCCCACTCACACCTGATTGTCATCCCACTGATTGAAAACACCTGACTCTAATTTCACCTTCAAATGAACTGCTAATCCTAGAGGATCACATACTTTTGCCACTCACTAATATGTAATATTGGATCATTTTCCTCAATAAATAAAAGACCAAGTATAATATGTTTGTCTCATTTGTTTAACTGGGTTCTCTTTATCTACTTTTATGACTTGTGTGAAAATCTGATGATGTTTTAGGTCATATTTATGCAGAAATATAGAAAATTCTAAAGGGTTCACAAAACTTCAAGCACATCTGTATCATTATAAAATATTTTATTGTTGTAAAAATGTCTTTAATTTATCGTGATTATAATATTTTTACCATATTGCCCAACCCTATCAGAAAGTTATAATCATGCTCTAGCTATATGAGATGTTTCTAAATAAACAATTAAGCCATTTTGGAATCAAGCAGCCAAATATAGCTCTCCAGCAATTGCCCAAGTACTACTTATCTAGATAATCTCCATTAACAGTTCTGTTTTAAACATATTGTGTTTCTTCAACCACAGCATAGCTACAAAAACAAGAAACTGTTTTATATAGGAAGTAAATGACTGTACACAGTTTAGGTACATTTTAATACTGACGTAGCTTATCAGTACAACCCATTCTACTGCCAGTGTGTCACTCTGGTGAGTACATGGCTCTATGTTTGAATTTCATGCCCCTGTTTGCCCTTGGTATGGCTGAAATCACTGAACCCACTACCTCAAAAGGGTGTTAAAATAAAGTTCATCATGTAGTCCAATTTATATTGACAGTCTGTAAACATTTAATATAAATCGAATCTAAAGTGTCATCGAATGTCTGTGCTTTATTAAGTGATATCTAACTAGTTTGTTCAGTCTAGATAGGGCTGAGATCTTTGTTGGAGGAGAAAATTGCATATTTTGCATGTTAATCAGGTTAATGAACAGCCTCACAATTTAATGTACTTTTGTATTTTTCAAGTGGGTGGGCCTTCTACTGTGTGAAGCAAAACTATTGATGTGCATGTGATATGCATGTGAACAGAGGCGTCTGTCATGGTAACTTATGTTCCTTTAGTGCAGATTTTTAAGAACATTGGTGCTTTACCAAAATGCTTACAAAGTGCACTAACACACTTCAGCACACATGAATGTACTTCTTTGGTTTGCTTTTATCTAGAACTAACATATTTGCTGCAAAGACCTTTCTGGTCAATATAATATCAACAGTATTTATTATCAGTTTGCTAGAGGCTTCATATATCAAGTAGTTATTAAAACAGGAAACAATAAACTGTTAGAGAAACATCTTTTACATGATAGTGGGTTTGAAAATGTGTCATAGCAGTTGCTATATATTTCCACAAATGTTTTCTCTTAAATAAATATCAGTCTTTAACATATTTTTGGCTGGGTATTTATTATTTCTGAAGTTGCGATTAATAACTGCGATTAATAAGATATTGAGTGCGGGCGGTATGGTGGTGCAGTGGTTAGCACCGTCACCTCACAGCTCCAGAGATCCATGGTTTGATTCCTAGACCAAACTCTGCCTGTGTGGATCTTCTCCCTGTGTCTGTGTGGCTTTTGCATGGTTATTTCATTAACCTCCCACATTCCAAAGACCTGTGTTAGGTCAATTGGTGTGTCCCAGTGTGAATGATGAGTGTGTGCCTGTGCACTTGCAAAAGATTGGTACCCTGTCTAGGGTTGGTTCCTGGTCTGGGCCCTGTGCTGCGGATTGGGCATTGTTTCTCCATGACCCTGAACTGGGGTAAGTGTGTATGAAAATGAACGAACAATATAAACATTCTTTATATGTCTGAACTATGGACCTCTTTTTGCCTATTGCTGAATTCATTGGGCGCAGGCAGTGCTCCCTGAATGGGTGGCCCTGTTTGGCACCATGTGAGTATGTAAGAATGCCAAAAATCTGTCAAGGCCTAAGAACATCCTGCCCTGTCATGTCCTATCCACCTGCAACACTTGTCGTGCAATGTGGTATCAGTATCGATTGTGGGTATTCTCTTGTGTATGACAGTTGGTACTCTCATTCATTTGGAAGTTCAGTGGAAGAACCAGTTTATGTGGGAATAGAAATAAAAGGGATTGCATCCTGCAGGCTAAACCATAATGGAGAACAATTCTTTACCTGGATTGACCCGGAAAATATAGGAAAGGGAAGTAAAAAATTTGATTATCGTACTACCAAAGTTCATGTTGATAGTAAGTTATTTAGTTAATTAATCATAAAAATGGTGGTGTCTTGACACATTTAGTTACTTTTACAGTAATATTCTGACTTTGCTTAAGACTTACCCCAGGACACACCGACTGTAAAAAAATATACCTATAACACCTATAAGAGATTTATTTTAACATGGCACATTATCCTGCTGGAAGTAGCCGTCAGAAGATATGCACTCTGTGGTCATAAAGGGATGGACATACAGTAGTCAGAGGCCACACTCAGGTAGGCTGTGGCATTTGAACAATGCACAGTTGGTATTAAGGGAACCAAAGTGCATCAGAATGCCACAATAGAAATCAAGACTCATAAGACCAGGTAACATTTTCCCTTGGATAATCTTCTGTTGTCCAAATTTGGTGAGCCTATGAGAACTGTAGCCTCAGTTGTCTGTTCTTAGCTGACAGGAGTGGCCTCTAGAGTGGTTTTCTGCTACTATAGCACATCTGCTTCAAGGTTTGACGTGTTGTATTCATAGATGCTTTTCTACGTACCTCGATTGTACCAAATGGTTATTTGAGTTACTGCTGCCTTTCTATCAGCTCCAACCAGTCTGGCCGTTCTCCTGTGACCTCTGGCATTGACAAGGCAATTTCACCCAGAGAACTGCCTCTCACTGGATGTTTTCTCTTTTTTTGGACCATTCTGTGTAAACCATAGAGATGACTGTGTGTGAAAATCCCAGTAGATCAGCAGGTTCTGAAATACTTAGACCAACCAGTCTAGCACCAGCAACCATGCTATGTTCAAATTAAACTTTCTTCCCCATTCTGATGCTCGGTTTGAATCTCAACAGGTCATCTCGACCATGTCTACATAATTAATTGCATTGAGTTTATGCTGTGTGATTGGCTGATTAGATATATTTTGTGTCTATACACTCGCCGGCTACTTTGTTAGGTACATCTGTTCACCTGCTTGTTAACGCAGATATCTAATCAGCCAATCAAATGGCAGCAACTCAATGCATTTAAGTATAAGAAATTTGACAAAAGAGATTTTTCTTGGATGTCAGGGTGATATTAGAAGGACTGAACCTGGACTTGTACATAAGCTGCTGACCTGAGACTTGACTGGCTATCACACGCAGTGTGTACAAGTTGATAATCCACCTGATTTACAATTGCATTATAGCTTCCTTGTTTTAGAGAAACCTGGAAGTGGTTTGCATTTCAAGTGTGTGACTGTGTGTGAACAGCAATGAGAATCTGTGAAAATACCAAACAACAAACCTAATAAATCAATTCAGTAAACACATGTCATTCTTATCTATGTAAGTCTGTTGCTTCAGCTATTTTGAGTTTGCTTAGGACTTTTGTCATGTCTGAGTTGCTGGCAGGCATCCAAAATGCAACAGAGGGTGGCATGTGCTGTGAATATGTAATCTGCATTTTTACAGTATTAAAGTATGGTTTCAGAACCGAATGGCAATTTGAGATCTGCCCAAATTTTATCCAGCGCTGAAAACGAGCAGTAGGTCTGACGAGACACAAGGAAGCGTTGATTGTCAGGTGCAGTAGATAAAGTATGTGGTGCATGTCGGGCCACCAGAGTTGACATAAGGGATACACTGCTGTGATTTATTCAGAAAGCCTCTACAGCTGCAGTTGACCTTGTGTTTTACCATTACTTTGTCTCTATGTCCTTATGAGTGGACTATGAGCTGTAATTATTCACTGCAATGTTGTCATTTGAAGGTGTGAGTTTATTCAGGGACAAATCTGTCTTTCTTTTCATTATCACAGTCTAGTCACAGTCATTATCACAAGTCTAGTTTATCTGCAGAGATGAGATTAAAGAGAGAAATACACAATGTTACAGATTGTTAATATGTGTATGTGCATGGTGTTGAGGTTTGATGTCCCATGCCTCATGAGGTTATGGATTACACTGTCAGTTCAAATGAAATATAAATTTACTGTTCCACAAGGCATGCATGAGACAGTGACTGAGATCATGACTGACTACAATTGGTTATGTCGATGGTGGTGTATTGTTTATGGCACAGGGCTATTCACCATGGTTCCAGTCCAAGCACAGTCAACTGCTTGGATCGTACCTTGTAAGATTGTAAGGTGAACTGTAAGATCAGTTGTAAGCTAAGATTAATAAGGATATTCACTAAATGCTGTGATGGTTTAGCTGGTGAATTCTCATGGCCTTGCTATAAGGCTGGTAATGGTGGTGGACTAGAAGACCATTTTCCACAGCACATCATATGCTTTTCATTTTAGAAGGAAGGTAGGGACTATACTGCATTGCTGAAGAATTATTGATTACAAATATTATTAATAATAAAATATATTTCTGAAACACCTTTGTATTTAATCAAATTGCTTTTGTTAACGTTTTAGAAAACCAATTAGCCACGACAGGCCACGTGTTATGATGATTTATTTTATGATAAAAACATACACTTTTGTGGCTTATTGTTTTACTAGGCTTGTAGATAGTACTTTGTTCGAGCACATAAACATGTAATGAGTAATACTCAGAGTTAACCTTATTTGTTTTTGTTCCTCGTGTTATTTAGTTAGTTTCATATAAAATGTAGAGGGGGAAATTAAGCTTGTTCTGGGTTTGTAAAGACAAGGGAAATCAATGGTAATTTTCAACTGATTCTATTTGTTTTCATTTTCTTTGCATTGACACATAATACAAATATAAAAATGAAATTACACTTCATAAACGTATTTCCTGGGTCATGGTAGAGAGCTACAGAGCCGGAACCCATTATTTAGTAGCCTTGGTGAAGGGGAAGAGTTACTGCGTTGCTCACAACAGCTTCCTAGTTGACGTGGTTTGTTTGCAATGGCAGACACTAAGGTAGAAACTTCATCTGACACCTCCAGCCTGATTAATAATAATAACAGCGGTAATGTTTCCTCTCAGGCCAATAATCCTCTGTCCAGAAAACTTAATAAGATTCTGGAAACCAGGCTGGATAATGACAAGGTGAGTGACATTCTCATTCAGTGCTCATATGCTAACAAGCTAACCAGCTAGCCTTAAGCACTGATGCACCTGCACTGTTGGTGTTAGCGTCTTATTTTATTATAAACAGAAACGAAATACAGAAACTGAAATAATCCGCTTCATAGCTACTGTGTTTTATTTTTATTTATTTATTTATTTATTTATTTATTTATTTTACCGCTAAAGAAATTGGTCTAATGTAATTATCCCTAACTTGCATCTGTATCCACAGAAACTCTGATTATTATTATTATTATTATTATTATTATAATCAGAAAGGAACGTTTGTGAGCCAACTTTAACTTGCCTTGTCAAAGCCAGCGAATTACTTGGTGGTTTAGTTTTGAAGGTTGCTATGGTGTTGCTGCGATATTTAAATTTGAATAACATTCAGCTGTCCATATAGTTATGTCTATTTGTTTTTTAGCTTTCCATATATTAATGTTTAAGGTTAATTTAGCTGTCCAGATATGTATGGCTACATTTCATAAGTTGTCCATATATTTATGCTTAGAGGTCATTTAGATTTCTAGATAGTTATGGCTAAGGACTATTAACTGTCCAGATATTTATGGTAAATTGTCATTTAGCTGTCTAGATAGATATGGGTAATGTAGAATGTTGAGGGTTCAAGCCCCAGTACTTCCAAGTCACCCTTGAGCAAGGACCTTTACCCCCAGTTGCTTGGATTGTAGCTTATTTAGCTCTGGATAAGTAGGTCTGTTGGTTTCGGAAAACGTAAAGTACAATTTTGTATAGTTTATACATAAACAAGACCATGAGAGATCGCCTAGCTGTGGTTAATCCACGTGAGCTAAGTAATCATGTTTTAATTATTTCAAATCTCTTATTGTGTTTGAAAGATGTGGAAGTTTCTGAATGTATTCTAATAAAGAGATTGAGAAATAATTCGATATGGTCATTATACTACTGCTGATACAATGTATTCTTCTGCAATGTGTGGTTCATAGATCCCCGGTTCGATACGAACTCTATACTCTGCCTGTTTGGAGTATGCTCGGTTTCCTTGCACATTTCCAAGACATGCATTTGTTTGATTGGTTACTCTAAATTTTCCCATGACTAGTATGTTAATATAGCTTTGGGTCTGTGGTGAATGTAGCAATTAATGCTGATGCGATGTTAAATAAAAAGTAACAAAACAAACAAACCGCAATGTGTGTATGAAATATTGTGCAGAACTTATGATATATAAATGCTTTCTGCTGATGTTCTAAAATCCATGTTCTCTCTTTTTTTTTTATTTTGTAGGAGATGCTGGAGGCATTGAAGTCCCTCTCGGTTTTCTTCACAGAGAACAATCTTCGCACACGAAGAAACCTGCGAGGAGACATCGAGAGACGCAGTTTGTCCATTAATGAAGAATTTGTACGGCTATTTAAAGAAGTGAAGGAGGTGTGTTGTGATCTAAGATAACCTGTTCTTTGACTGCTGTGATGAAGCTGCATTAACACACATGACCTGTATATTCATTATGGATTCTATTGACCCTTCCACAACTTTGTCTCATTTATGTAGGAACTTCAGAGTGTAAATGAAGATGTCCAAGCCATGAGCTCCTGTTGTGATGAAATGACCAGTAGGTTAAAGGTAAGCTGTGCTTTTGGCTCGTATGGAACCGCTGTAGATTCACAGCAGTCCTGGGCAATAGTGCAAAAGATTGGTGTAATGAATTGTTTTGCATTTAATTCATTTTATTTGTCTTCTTTCACCATTTTGACCTGTGTTTTATTTTAATAGGCAGCCAAGGAACAAACCCAGGACTTGATTTTGAAAACGAACAACCTGCAAGGGGAAAAGTGAGTTCAGTTAAAATACCTAATATGGTGAGACTGTTGAGTTGGAACAAAAAAGAAACACTTGAGATTGTATGCTTTTTTTTCTTCTTTGAAGAGTTTACATTTATTTAGGTCTGTAGATTATTGTATAATCACCTAAACAATTTTACAGCCCACTCCTTAATTATTGGCACCAGACACCAATTATTTGGTGAATTAGCCTGTGCCACAATTATTGCCACCCTTCTTAGAATCAAAACTTAAATGATGCAGTTCTCTCTTTTTATTTTACCTTTTGTAAGTTGACCAAAGTGTCTAAAACTTCCAAGCAGTAATTCATGACTTCCCTTTTTACTGTTATGTATATAAGGTGACACAGAGGTCAGATTCTCTTGGGCATTCTACGACATGAGGATGACAATTACAATTAAAATAAGAAAAACATTGACTGACCTTCATAAGTCAGGGAATGGCTATAAGAATAGCTACTATTTATTACTATTAATCTTTCCCATCGAGTACACAAGAACCAACAGTGACTCTTTTCTTGGACTAACTGTCCCAAATCGCTCATTCCTTACTCTATTGTATTCAATATTTACAGTGGGGCAAAAAAGTATTTAGTCAGTCACTGATTGTGCAAGTTCTCCGACTTAGAAAGATGAGAGAGGTCTGTAATTTTCATCATAGCTACACTTCAACTATGAGAGACAAAATGAGAAAAAATAATCCAGGAAATCACATTGTAGGATTTTTAAAGAATTTAATGGAAATCATGGTGGAAAATAAGTATTTGGTCACCCACAAACAAGCAAGATTTCTGGCTCTCACAGACCTGTAACTTCTTTAAGAAGCTCTTCTGTCTTCTACTCGTTATCTGTGTTAATGTCAGCTGTTTGACCTCGTTATCTGTATAAAAGACACCTGTCCACAGCCTCAAACAGTCAGACTCCAACTCAACCATGGCCAAGACCAAAGAGCTGTCGAAGGACACCAGGAAGAAAATTGTAGACATGCACCAGGTTGGGAAGAGTGAATCTACAATAGGCAAGCAGGTTGATGTGAATAAATCAACTGTGGGAGCAATTGTAAGAAAATGGAAGACATACAAGACCATTGATAATCTCCCTCGATCTGGGGCTCCACGCAAGATCTCATCCCGTGGGGTCAAAATGATCATGAGAACGGTGAGCAAAAATCCCAGAACTACACGGAGGTACCTGATGAATGACCTGCAGAGAGCTGGAACCAAAAGTAACAAGGGTACCATCAGTAAACACACTAAAACGGAGAGGGACTCAGATCCTGCAGTGCCAGGCGTGTCCTCCTGCTTAAGCCAGTACATGTCCAGGCCTGTCTGAAGTTTGCCAGAGAGCATATGGATGATCCAGAAGAAGATTGGGAGAATATCATGTGGTCAGATGAAACAAAAATAGAACTTTTTGGTAAAAACTCAACTCATCATGTTTGGAGGAAGAAGAATGCTGAGTTGCGCCATACCTACTGTGAAGCATGGGGGTGGAAACATCATGCTTTGGGGCTGTTTTTCTGCAAAGGGAACAGGACGACTGATCCGTGTTAAGGGGAGAATGAACTGGGTCACGTATCGTGAGATTTTAAGCCAAAACCTCCTTCCATCAGTGAGAGCATTGAAGATGGAACGTGGCTGGGTCTTCCAGTATGACAATGATCCCAAACACACCGCTTGGGCAACGAAGGAGTGGATCCGTACAAAGCATTTAAAGGTCCTGGAGTGGCCCTGGAGCCTCCAGACCTCAACCCCATAGGAAATTTGTGGAATTTGACTTGCCTTTACTACTCACCTGACATCGCCCACATCTACATATAGGGCAGCAATTTCAAAGTTTCAATCAACTGGAACTGTGACAAACTTAAATGGACATGGAGTATTTTGCTCTCATGCACAGTGAGGAGGACGGTAAGAGAGTGATCCCCAAGGATCAATGTTGAATAATGTAAATAAAAAAGTAGAATCTTGGGGTCTGTAAAACTACCATCAGCGGCCACCACCATGCCAGCAGATTATTTGTAAGGGTTGCCAGTAAAAAGCTATTCCTGTCATCTCACCACAAATGTAAGTGCTTTTTGTCAATAAACACTCAAAGTGGTGTATTGTAATGAAGGATGACTGAACTGTAAAGAACCTGGTGCCCACTGTTAAGTATGGTGGAGGGTCTTTGTTGTTTTTTGGCTGTTTTTCCTTCAAAGGCCATGGGAACCTGTGGTAGCCTAGTGGTTAAGGTACTGGTTCAAATCCCACCTCTGCCAAGCTGTTGGGTCCTTGAGCAAGGCCCTTAACCCACAATTGCTTGGATTGTAAGACTGTATCAATTGTAAGTCGCTCTGGTTAAGGGCGTCTGCTAAATGCTGTAAATGTCAATGGAACCTCATTAAGGTAGACCGCATCATGGACTCCAAGAAATGCCAGAACTTAAAAAAAAAACAAAAAAAAACCTGTCTGCCTCTGCCAAGAATCTGAAAATGGGCCATCACTGGATCTCCCAGTAGGACAGTGATCCAAACCATATGTCCAGAATGACAAATCTTTTACTGAACACAAGATCAAGCCTCTGACATGGCCATCTCAGTCCCTTGATCTAAACCTCATAGAAAACCTGTAGGGTGAGCCAAAGAGGACAGTGTAGAAGAATGGATCTAGGACTAGGATGATTTGGATAGATTCTGTAAAGAAGAATGATCTCAAATTCCATGCTCTGTATTCTCCGACCCGAAGAGATCTCACAGGAGATGGTTAAGATGTTTTATTGGTGACAGGAGGTTGTACAAAGTAATAAATGTTGGGGTACCAATCCCTGTGGCACATGTTTTTGTTAAAAATAGTGTTTCTTGGTAAGGGATGTGTTTGATTTTTTTTTATTTATTTATTTTCCCCCGGACTAAATTTACTAAGGTTGGATTTGTCACGTTTTTTTTCCAGTGTGAGATTAAAGCTGTGGTTCTCAAAGTGGGCTGGTACACCTCCTGGGACTGGTATGGAGCTCTTGTGGGGATGTGCTCTTGGCGGGGGTGTGTGGGGGTGGGCTGTGGTGGGGGGTTTTCGGGGTCACAGCAAGACAAAAAAATGAGGCATGTTTAAGATACATAATGCATACCGCTTGTAACGTGAAATCATTATTCTGTAAAGGTGATTTGTCACTTTTTGTTTTGTTCAGTAAGAAATTGCAGTTTAGTCTGGAAAATTCCAGAGGAGTTTGGAAGCAACAGACATGTTGAAGTGGGAGGGCTCAAATATTCTCATTAACAAAAGGGGGCACTGCAGAAACGAACCTGCTCGATTAAAATAATGCACCAAAAGATGAACTTCTTGTAACCCATTTTATAACCCAGATTGTGGTGGGTACTAGGGGTGGCCAACATGATGATATTTTATTGTAATATAATACATTTTGTAATATTTTTACATTTTGTTTGAGTGATAGATGATATGCCTTTCTGAGCATATCAATCATATCAGTGCGTAAAGAACACTGACCACTGCATGGTTCGTTATAAAGAGTGTAATTGGATGAAGTGCAGCACATTAAAGTCATTGCTACATATGGGAAAATATTTGAATAGTAGTTTTGAAGAATCTGTCGCTACTGATGCATTTTGTCTGGGATCACGTGTGTCGTGATAAATATCGTTAAAATTGTCTTTAAATATTGTGATATAATATTTTACCATATTGCCCACTCCTAGTGGGGTTCTGTATTTGAGAGACACTTTTTCTTCTGACTGGCAGTTTATCCATTGTGGCTGTGTTCCTGTTATATATCTTATTTATTTGTCAGTGTCTTCTGAAGACCCGCCCTGTTGTGACGACTGTTTTAAAGAAAAGATGCAGAAACTAATTTAACTGTACTAGTGGCCAATTCCCTTGAGGTCAACACAAGCTGAAGCTGTTATCAGTTAAAAAGTGTTTCCCAAATCCCTGATCTATGATGAGTATAAACAAAGGCTTACATCCTCCTTTCCCCCAGCCGTGGTAGCAACATTAGTATGAGGAACATGCAGTCCGGTTCTGCTACAGGCGCACTCTTATTTTCACAGAGATCTAGATGCGAGAATTAATAGTGTTTTGGAAAACACTGGAGCACATGACTATCAGTCTGAACGTTTGCCAGTAGAATTGAAAAGTCTGCATATCTGTGGGGGGATTAGAAAGTGACGTTTTGCTCCTTAAGGAAAAGATAATGTACATAACAGATTTTGACATTAAAGAGAAATCCTCTGAGCACTGGGAAATGTTCAAATGGTATAACATATACTCTCTTAGCTGTATGGGGTATTTGATCATAAGTTTAATTTATTCTGATGGGATTCTAGGTACCAGAGGCATTTTAGATGGTAATGAGTAATGTGTATATGCTCTGGGGAATATTTTTATATTTTCTGAAATTCAATAGCGTTTCCTTACAGTATTGCTGTTTTCTTTGTGAGTGTTGGTGATTTTTCTGTAGTGCTTTTTGGATTTATCTTCTCAAGTAGAGTCTCATATATAAAACCCAGATGATTCGTGACACAGTCCATGATTACATTCACAACACTCATTTCACATGGATATGGATAACAACATCTCTTCCAAGTATACAGGCTGCCTATCACAGAACAATACTTCTCTAACTGTACACACACACTTTGGTCATAACGTACATGGTGAGCAACAATACTCGGATAGTCCGCGACGTTTAAATGATGCTCAGTTGGTATTTAGGAGTTTAAAGTGTGCCATAACCATACACCATTACACCACCATCGAGCTCCGAATCTCACAGCAGTAATCCAGACTCATCAGATCAGGCAGCGTTTTTCCAATCCTCCATTTCCAGTTTTGAGCCAGTGCAAATTGTAGATTTGGTTGTCTCTTCTTAGCTGACAGGAGTGGCACATGGTGTTGTCGTCTGCTGCTGCAGCCCAGTCTGGCCATTCTCCTCTGACCTGTGGTATCAACATGGCCTTTTCACCCAGAGAACTGCCACTCACTGAATATTTCCTATTTTTCGGACCATTCTCTGTAAACCCTCGAACTGTTTGTGAAAATGCCAGCAGATTCTGAAATACTCAAGACCAGCCCGTCTGGCACCTACAACCATGCTGTGTTCAAGTCACTGAAATCACCTTTCATCCTAATTCTGATGCTTGGTTTGAACATCAGCAGCGTCTTGACCATGTCTACATGCCTAAACACATTGAGTTACTGCCTTTTGTGGATATCTGTGGTAAGAAGCAGCTGAACAGGTGTACCTAATAAAGTGACAAGTGCGTGTGTATACAGGCATAACGTCCATTCGCATATGCGTAATTGCCTACATATTATCCTTATTACAATGGCATTTAGTGTACATAACCCAGATATTACCTTGCCAGATACATTGTAGTATAGCAGTTGTAAATACACATATTCCACATATAGCAATAAGCAAGAACAATGTGTGGATAGTGGGACAGTTGCAGAATAGTTTCTATTTAAGAAAGAGTCCCAAAGCTTTGGAAATGGCTTTATAACCCGTTCCATACTTGTAGATCTGTTACTTTCTTTTTTAATTGTTCCCGAAATTCATCTAGGCTTTTTCACACAGAGCCATGTAGGTTTGGATTCTTTTTCTCCCCTAATAACACCTTTGTAGAAAAACTGCATTTTGTGTTTACTTGTGTTGTCTTTGAGTAATATTTAAATTGGATTGATGTTTGAAAAACTTAACTGTGACATGCATGCAAAAAAATAGGAAATCAGGAAGGGGGCAAACACTTTTTCACACGTGTGTGTGTGTGTGTGTGTGTGTGTGTGTAGTGCTGTGGGCTATAGTGAGATGATTTTACCCATCTAAGACAGAAAAAAAATGTGGCTGTCAGCCTTAACATTAAATGAATCAGCATATGGTAATCACAGCTGTATCTGGCCTATTTACTTAATACCGGTACACTACAGTATCTCATAAGTGACCCACACCTATGTGTGAGTGTAGTGCTTAAACTTTAAATGGCTAATGCTTTTTTTTCCCAAATCCATAATCATGGTCCAAACACAACCACAGGCTAAAAGTAGTGCGTTTGTATAAAGTGGATTCTAATAATTATGCAGTATACCCTTGTTCGAGGGCTGATCCACTCACTGCTGTGTTAATGTCTTCCACAGTAACGGACACATTATCGTGAGCTGTGTTCCTGCTCAGCCAATTTGTGTTCTGAGTAGGTGGTTTGGATGTTTTGTTTGTGCTTTCTCTGTGTGTATTTGCATCTGTCTGTGTTACTGTGGGGAGACTTGGTTACAGTGAAGCACATGGTGCTCATCAGCTCTGTGTAGATGAAATGTATGTGTCTGGTGCTAATTGCTTCCACATTCCTTGTAGTTCTATGTCTCTTACAAACCAGCAACGTTACTTCACAGCATGGATGCCATTGCAATACTTGTGTACATAAGTAAACACTTGCACTGAAAGGCACTCTCTCTCAAAGTGCCCACTACGTGCTAGAAGTGTGCAATTTAATAAGGGCAGCATTAACTAAGGATTGAAAGTGTAAAAACATGCATCAAAAGCTCGGTTGGTTTAATCAGAAAGATAGTACTTACTAAAAGATTAACAAATCTTCACAATCTCCACCAAATTCAAACTCAACCAAAAGGTCCGGTTGCTGTTTATGGGGTTTCCCCTTAGTTCTTATGTCATACTTGTTTTTAGTTACTCTTTTCTAATTATTTGTAAGCCTAAGTGTAGAACTTAGTCTTTCTGGAAGCCAGGAAAGACTGCAGTTTACATGCACTTGGGTTACTAAATAATGGGAAACCTCCTGGTTTATAATTGGATTTCAACTTTTCGGCCAGCCAGCCATCTTATAGAAAGATGTTTCAGTATTTTCTCTTCTCTTGAAGATGAAGAATATTCAAAGTCTTCATTTCCTTGAGCATATATACTGCATTTCAGAGACTCCCTAAAAGTGTTTGGTAGCCGTTTCGCAGGTGCTGCATTTAATTCCGTGGTTGACCAGATTCCACGAGAGAAACAAGCAGCCATGTCTATGGAAAAACAGGCAGCCAATGTGAGAGTGTGATTACTTAATTTGTTAAATTATAATAATTTAATGTATTTATTGACTATACTACTAGCAAGAATATTAGGGGGGGATCAGCTGGACCTGGCGACCGAGTGTGAATCGGTTCAGACTTATTTAACTGTCATTTAGCAGATGCCCTTATCCAGAGTGACTTACAGTTGATACACTCATACAGTCCAAGCAATTGTGGGTTAAGGGCCTTGCTTAAGCACCCAACAGTGGCAGCCTGGCAGAGATGGGTTTTGAACCCTTGACCTTCTGGTCCATAATCCAGGACCTCGAGTGCTATGCCACAACAACCCTGTTAGCTCCTGCTGATGATACAGCTCTACACTCTGTGGTTATGTTTCTCGTTCATGTTCAAACTGAGTACATGTGCTGTGAGATTCTGGTTATGAGCTGAAATTCAGCTCTCTTGATCTAAGGAGTAGTATGCTGGGACCACTTGAGTAATCAGATAACTACAGAATCTGATTATGATTGGGTTATTAAGTGCATGCAAACACACACAATGATGAGCCATTTCCCTCACATGTTGTGCTCTAATAGCTGTTTTAACTGTCACATTAACATGACTGAGTGGGCTAAGCTGCTCGCATTGACAATGGTAGTGACAGCACAAGAAAAGATGGGCTAAATGATTAGATGAAAGCTTAATGGCTACATAATTAGATTAATAAACTCCAGCTTTGTGCCCAGCAGGAATCCTAACTCTGAAGCTTGTGATTCATTGTTTTCATATACAGACTTTGTGGATTAGGAAAGGAATGGTACTTCCTGGTATGTCTTTTCTTTCAAAAAAGAAAAACAGATGCAGTTTTCTGTTGTGTGTGCTTCTACAGATCAGAGTGACCATCCAGAGACTGGTTTTATGAGAAACAATGACAAAAATTGCCATTTACAGTACCTTCTCGTGCCTTCAGTTTCCATGCGTTATGTGTTATTACTGGCAAGAATGGTTTCTTCTTAGTGGTGAAACTGGTTAGTTGAAAGCAGATGTTTCGGGCTATTTAGATGAGTTGTAGTTCTGTGTACTGCAGAACGTCTACTTATTTTAATAGTGTACATGTGTTAGTCTGTTCTGAAAGTTTGGGTGGGCTTTGACCATGGTAGAGAGCACTGCTGTGGATGGACCAGCCTAGTCGGACAAAGCAGATTAGACTCAAAGACTAGATTATTATTATACCGTTACTCTAATACTTATTATAAACTTGTAACTAATATTTTATTTATATACACTTGTCTTATATTCTATAGTTTTATATTCTCTATTTTATTATTACTCATAATATTGTATTATCTCTCATTCATTGTAGTCTGTATTATTACATGTTATTTTATTTATTATATTTTCTTTAAATATGTTCTCTTTTTTAATTGTTGCTTAGCTTCTGTTTATTTAAACTATTACTATTAATTAAATAACTTGGTTTAATTCTTACATGCATCATCTAGGCTGCTCCAGGAGTTTGGGTCTGTTTTTGAGTCTTGGTCCTCCCAAGGTTTCTTCCTTGTAACTTTTAGGGAGTTTTCCCAGGCTTGATCCCAAATCACAGTCCTTTAATAAATCTGTTTGGGCTCTTTTGCTTTTGTATACAAACTATATGACCTGCGGAGGAAATGTTACGTCTTATAACTGAAAATTAGTATTTAGCACACTTGATGGTTTACAGATGTTGTTCTTACAGCTTAAAGACAGCAGCTTCAAAGTTCACATCTTGTGCTGTGTGCTACTGTCATATGGGGGCAGTAAATGACCTGAGGAATGCCAAAACTCAAATGGATGGTAGGTCTCTGGTGAGGTGGAAGCAACAGTAATGATTGCCTAAATGTCCAGGATAAGTACAGTAAAACGTGATGTTGGGACAGCAGCATGTAAAATCACTTGGCGGATTGGGCAAGTTCAAGTTGGCTGTTAACAGAACAACAAACTCAGATCACTTGAATATTTAACCCCCAGCCATGCAAATATCTGCATGTGCCCAGTTAAAACAAACCAATGGTAATAATTGTTGACAAACCTTGTTAGAGCAAGGCAAGCGAGGCATGGTTCTTCTACTAGGCATGGTTCATGTGTCCTAGGGCAGGAGTTTCTGTTTTGTGTAACACCCAGGATGGAATCCCTGGCTGGTGTCTGTGTAACAGCCATGGTATGCGGTCCTGGTTGGATTGCATGTCTGAGTTGCGTTCTGTGTCTGGGCGAGAAGTCTTGTAACCACAGGGTTCTGAACTGGCTTCCTGGGTGTGCAATTCCTCCCATTCTGCTTTTGTCTGTCTGTCTCCGTCTTGCACTTTGCCATGGGCCTTTCATCTGTTTAAGTTCCGGAATTCCTTGTGTCACAATGGATGGGTCTGTGGTAGTGCAAGGAGACCAGGGGTGCTCCCATGTTATGGCTACTGCTCTCTCCTGTCTTTGGGTGGCACGGTGGCGCAAGCGGTTAGCGCGGTTGCCTCACAGTTCCAGAGATCCAAGGTTCAATTACGACCTGCCCGTGTGGAATTTGCATGTCCTCCCCGTGTCCACATGGATTTACTCCAGGTACTTCGGTTTCCTCCCACATTCCAAAGACATGCATTAGGTTAACTGGTCTCTCTAAATTGGCCCAGTTTGACTGACTAGTATCGGTGTAACCTTGCTCCTCTCATGAATAGCTGTTGATGGTGAGGCAACGTTAGACAAACAAATCAACCGAACAAACAAAATCCTGTCTTTGTTGACAGAGGAACAAGGATTAGCTCGGCTCTTTTGTCTTACGTTCGACAAATATGAATGAGAATCCATATATTCATAGATTAGGAAGGAATTCAACCTTTGATGAGATCTTATGAATGATTCAGCACTCAGCTCTGTGAGCTTTATCTTCGTCATACTTCAGAGCTCGATCTTTAATTACGACTGTCATACCTCTCGTTGCTGCTCGTTGTGAATTCTACTGATTGCGGTGTCTAATAAATAACAAAGACAGCATTTGCTCTGGGGACATAAAAAGTGGAGATGCAGACAGCAAATGATGAAGCGGCGCCCTCATATGATTTCCAAGCACTTCCACCTCCCACAGATTAGTTTTATGGTCTCTGCTAAGGCCACACTATTTATGGTCGTTGAAAATCTGCCAATGATCTCATTTTGGCGTAATTGATTGGTTAGACAGACAGACGTAGAGGTGATAGAAATGCTCAGCAGAATGTCTTGGTTGACGAAATGCTGGCATCCCACTGAGAGACGGAGACTGAATGAGCAAGTGAAATACAGAGTGATCTTTGCACAGAGAGTGATTTCAAGGAACGGGAAGAGAGCGTTTGATTGAGTGCTCGAACAAGGAGAAAGTGATGGCATGCAGCTAAGAACATGGTAGGTTTGCTGTGTTTCTGACCTTGGAGAGCAATATCTGCCAATTACAAACTGGCACAGCTGTGATGGACATCTGGTTGCTCCATGCTCCAGTAGCTCTGGCATTACAGGTATAATGCCGTACTGAATATGATAAATATGACATTATGCTCTACCAATATTTATGAGAGAACCACATTTGGTGCACCATTCCAAAAAAAAAATCAATAATAACAGTGTATTATAATTTGACCAGAGCACCCAGAGTTTTGTGTTAATAAATCATTAGTTTCATAACCACATTAATAATATAACGGCTTCCTTAATTAAATGTTATACTGGCATTGAAGCAGCAGCGTTACGTAAATGTTCTGGCTTTAAATGGTCATTCATTTATTCATTTATTCATAATCTTTGCTAACTTCTAAGTGTTCCAGTGAGCCTACCCCAGAAACACTGAGCCCAAGGTGGGAATGCAAAGTGCCATTTAATGTAACTCTCTTAAAATACAGAGTGCATACTTTTGTAGGGCTGTCAAATGAATTTTAAAGCAGCTTTCTCTTAAGAGATATGGTATTCAAATGCATTCAGATATTAAATTACAATTCAATTTTCTAATGTCACAGCCAGAACAAAGAGTTGCTGTAGTTTACTCTGTCTTCCCTGGCCCTTGGAAGAAAAACTATTTTAAAATAATAATATTAGAAAAAGCAAAGAGAATCATGGTTTCATAAAAATTTGTCAGATTCACTTTTTATTTACCCTTACTATTTTTTTTTTTTTCCATGTATATTGTGTTCTTTCTTATGTTACCTTAGTTGCACATAAAACAATAAGCCCCTTACAACGCCAGTTGTAATGGAACACTGTGGGACAGACAGAATTGCAGAGCATGGGAAGGTCCCCTCACTCTCTCTCTCTCACACACACACACACACACACACACACACACACATATACTAAATCATGGTGGAAAATAAGTATTTGGTCCCCCACAAACAAGCAAGATTTGTGGCTGTCACAGAAGTGTAACAACTTCTTTAAGAAGTTCTTCTGTCCTCCACTGGTTACCTGTATTAATGGCACCTGTTTGACCTCATTATCTGTATAAAAGACACCTGTCCACAGCCTCAAACAGTCAGACTCCAAACTCAACCATAGCCAAGACCAAACAGCTGTCGAAGGACACCAGGAAGAAAATTGCAGACCTGCACCAGGCTGGGAAGTGTGAATCTACAATAGGCAAGCAGGTTGGTGTGAATAAATCAACTGTGGGAGCAATTGTAAGACATACATGACCATTGATAATCTCCCTCGATCTGGGGCTCCATGCAAGATATCCTCTTGTGGGGTCAAAATGATCATGAACGGTAAGCAAAAATCCCAGAGACCTGATGAATGACCTGCAGAGAGCTGGAACCAAAATAACAAAGGCTACCATCAGTAACACACTGCGCCAAGAGGGACTCGGATCCTGCAGTGCCAGGCGTGTCCCCCTGCTTAAGCCAGTACATGTCCAGGCCCATCTGAAGTTTGCCAGAGAGCTTATGGATGATCCAGAAGAGGATTGGGAGAATATCTTGTGGTCAGATGAAACCAAAATAGAACTTTTTGGTAAAAACTCGACTCGCTGTGTTTGGAGGAAAACAACGCTTGCATCCCAAGAACACCATACCTACTGTGAAGCATGGGCTTGGAAACCTCTTTTTAAATTTTTTTTTTTTTTTTTTTTGTAAATTAATGAAAAGGAAATACTAAAATATTTTACTTTACTCAGTACATAGTCTTCTTGGGTATGATGCCACAAGGTTTGCACATCTGGATTTGGGGGTTTTGCCGTTCTTCTCTGTAGATCCTCTCAAGTTCTGTCAGGTTGGATAGGGATGGTCAGTGGACAGCCATATTCAGGTCTCTCAAGAGATGTTTGTTAGAGTTCTGGCTGGGCCACGCACTGAGATTCGCAGAGTTGTCTCTAAGGCTCTCCTGTATTGTCTTGGATGCATGCAGTTCAAGAATGGAAAATGTAGCTTGGTGTAAGGAATCTCAATTTCTGCTGACGAACAAAGATGGTGTATGGATCTATGGACCCAACCTGCCTCGTCTCAACAGTCCAGGCAGGTGGAGGTGGTGTAATGGTGAGGGAAGTATTTTCTTGGCAGAGTTTGAGCCTGTTTATACCAATCAATCATTGCTTGAATGCCACAGCCTATTTGAGTATTGTTGCTGACCATGTGCATCCCTTCACGGCCATAGCTTACCACAATTCCATCTTCTGTTGGCTACTTCCAGCATGGTAGCACAATTTCATAATGCAAAAGTCGTCTTCATGTTCTTCAGAGTCACCAGATCTGAACCCAATAGAACACCTTTGGGATTGGGTGGAACAGGTATGTTGCAGCATGAAAGTGTACCTGAAAATATGCAGAAACTGAATGATGCAATCTAATCAGCATGGAGCAGAGTCTTAAAGGAAATCCATGACACAATGAATTCAGGCTGTTTAGAAAGGAACTCCCCAGTATTAGTACCATGTTCAATATAAAGTGCTATAACAT
Source organism: Ancistrus triradiatus (assembly GCA_025084515.1). Classification (NCBI taxonomy): domain Eukaryota; kingdom Metazoa; phylum Chordata; class Actinopteri; order Siluriformes; family Loricariidae; genus Ancistrus; species Ancistrus triradiatus. Next base: position 237,651 of record JAJAGP010000191.1, on the reverse strand, counting down.
TATGTTGTAGGAACTACATCCACATCATTTTGTTATTCAGTCACAGTGATTCCCCCCAATTAACTATATATGGGCAGACGTCTGCGTCTACTCATAGCAACTCATCAAAGTGACCGGTGAAAAGTTTAAAAAAATGGGCCAGTCTATTTACTTATCTCCATTTGTACCATATGTGTATTGCTTGCCCTGTATTGTTTGAGAAAGTGGTGGAAATTGTCTGCTGCATACCATTTGTTTAAACCTTCAAATTAAGAATTAAACTTTAGATTGGTTTTTGAAAGTCATTGAGTTTCTAAAATATTTCATTATTTGCTACGATCGTGTTAGGAGCTTGTTTCATACAGGCAGTTCATGTTGAATTATATCAGAATGAAAAGTGCACTGGACCAGCAGAAACCACAGCCTCACACCATATTTATACGCCTCCAGTGTTGACTCAGTTGGCACTGTATATCACAATACAGGCTCTCCTCGGATTTCGATGGTTTGGTTTACAAAAAATCCAACTTTATGATGGAAATCTGATAATACACATAAATACACATTCAGCAGAAACTGTTTCCTGAATTTAGATTTTTTTTTCCCAGGCATGCGATATGCAGTATGAAACTCTTCCACAGATGCTGTGCATCCGAGCAGCAACGCCAATGGACTAACCAATTGATTTTTGTTTTTCACTTCCAATACCTTTAATAAATGACATGAGATATTCAACACTTTATTATAAATTGGCTTTGTGTTAATGGTTTTGCCCAGTTGTAGTCTAATGCAAGTGTTTTAAGCATGTTTAAGGTAGACTAGAGATGCACCGACTGCAATTTTCCTGCAGTTTTTCTTTCAATTATAAATAACAGCATACAGAAACATTTTTGTTCAGCTTTTCTTTTGGAAAGAAAAGGGAAAAAATGGAAACTTCTTCACTGCTAAAGAAAGGTAGCAGCATCTGCTGGCTTGTTTCCGACTCTGTACCCTCAGCAGAGTTAGTTTTAGCTTTGTTAAATTCCACATATCCAGCTTGGTGATGCCGTTTTAAATGTCTTATCTTTTTCGGAGTTGCTTCTCCACTGCTTACTTTCTTCATGCATAATGCAAACAGAACTCGCTTACTGTAAAGAACTAGAACGCTGAAGACCTGGCTGTAACCTAAATAACACTACATCACTGCTCCCATAGGAAGAGACTCTTGCTCAACTACAATCTAACACCCTTTAAACACACAGTTTAAAGCTCGAACTGTGTTTAAAGCAGAATTATATTGGGCATTAATGTTAGTGAAAGCAGTGTGTTTTTCATGTGTGCCTGTGTTTGTGGTGCTGTCGTTGTCATGTGGTGCACTTATGGCTAGTGGCACAGAATCGGTTATATGACAGTGTTCGGCTGATCACCAGTTGCGGGTGATCATGCTGATAACTAGCCGATTCTTGTCACCAGCTCTAATATATTCTGTATTTATTAAACTCCTTGGTTTACAATACAGTCCACTTACTATGAATCCCCATCATGAATCAGGGAGGACCTCCCTGATTAAACTCTAAATGTGCTGGTTTTAAGAGTCTATAAAGAGTAGTATTGCTGGGGTCTGACATTACATTGTTTTGGGTTCATTTTAACCGTTAAAGTACAGATTTATTTTTATTGTTTTTAAGTGCTCCTGCACAACTGGATTTTTGAAGATGTGTGTTTTTCATCAGCATCAGGCTAGTTCATCATTCATTCATTGTCTTAACTACTTAACCCTGGTCAGAGTTGTGGGAAAACTGGTGCCTAACTGGCGGCACAGGTTGCAAGGCAGGAACAAAGCTTGACAGGGGGCTAATCCATCATAAGGCACAGGCACTCGTGCACACACTAAGGGCACTTTAGAAAACACCAATTAACCTACCACACGTCTTTGGACTGTGTAAGGACAATGGAACACCCAGGGTAATAAGACTAGTTTAATAACTAAAAAATATTTTTTAGATGGTGTTTCCTACATCATGTCACAGGTTTTATTAGTCCAAATTGTTTCCTTCCTCCAATATTATCCCCACTTATCCTGGACCGGGTCACTACGTGTCTGCGTTCGTGCATGTAGAATGTTCTTTCCCATTTGCTTTTGCAGTAGGGATTTTTCAGGGACTTTTAGTTAAATTAACATTTCCAACTTGTTGGATTCTTTTAGACTTCTTTTTTAACAGCTAAAAAATTAGAAGTTAAGACTGCTGGGCTGCTATGTGTTGTAGCTTTCATAATGCTAACATGCATTACTAGTGTTATTATTATTCTTGGTTTTGGCTTGTCGAAAAACGAAAACGAGTACCGAGAATTTTTTACATTGAACTAATCTGTTCCAGACCACCAGAAAGACAACATGTTGAAAGGCATTAAATGCGATAATGGAGTTGTATGAATCGAGATCTATAACGAATGTTTGGTAGAGCAGCTATACTGTATCATAGCAGAGATAAGGAAAGGATACTATGATAAGTACTGATAAGTTAGTTAATGTTTATAACACTTACATTAACCTACAGTTGGCCAAAATCATTAACACAAAGCTTACTTTTATAATAGTGTTGAAAGATCTCATGTAATTTAAGTATTTGATTGAAAGTGAAAAGAAAAAGCAAAACACTTACTCTATTGATGAACTTGATGAATAGCTGCTAAGCTAACTGAAGCCTGGGACCCATGGAGACTTATTTGCACTATGAATATAGTACTGTAGATGTGAAAATTAAAGAAGAACACATTGTGACTCGTGAATCATGAATTGGGAATCAAGTTTTGGCTGAAATGAGCGGCTTGAAATACGTCTAGAACCAAATTCGACGAGGTCCGAGGTGTTCGAGAACTTCGCTACCACTGTACTTATATTTACATGTATTTACCTTCATTACTGTCTAGCATGCTTCATTTTAAATGAGTTTATATTTTTCTAATGAAAGTTTTTTTGTCTTTAGTTGGATGTGAGGTTTGCTTTGTATATACAGTCTTGCTCTCCATGATTCTTCACTGCTCTCCTGTGGAAACTGTATAGTAGTTCTATCCAATCTATTTTTTTCCAAAGTCATTTTTTATGATGGTTTGTACTATAACATGAATGATCAGCCTTGCAGGTAGTAGAGAAGGTACAACAATATCTCTTCCCTTAGACACAATTGCTATCACACAGTGTATATAGGCTACTGTTATAGCGGTTCAAAATTTGCTATCACCTGCCATCTTTTGTCAGAGTCCGCTGAGGCGACCCAAGTTCTCCATGAATATAGATCGTATGCTGCGGTCCCGTTGATGCTGACGTTTTCTCCCTCAGGCCCTTTGGGAGGAGCTTTGTCTTTGTGACATTTTCATCAGCGATTGCATAGTGCACCAAGCCAGATGGGAATGTTTCTGTCAGTCCAGCTGCTTTATAACCTTCTCTGACATCTCAGACCTCAAGGGTGAAAAACTGTTCGAGATACAGCACAAAGACTGCTTGTTTACTTCTTATGATAAAAGTGACCATTATCTGACATATTAACACAGGGTCAGGCTTCTTCGTCTGAGAACTCTCTTGACTGGCTGTTGGCTTTGCGGTGTGCCTCTTTGTGTGGGAGATCATCACATAGATCAGCGTGCTGACCTTTTTTGTTGACTTCTCCAGTACTTGACTTGTTATTGAAGTGCATGACATGGCATTTCCACATGGAACAATACTAAAATGGATTTGATGACTATGAGGCAGAGTGATATGTATAACAGTTGTGTAGATATTGCAGATGCTGTGTAGATGTTAGCATTCCACGTGTGTTTTCCACTGCATTTACGTGTCATTTGCCGTTTTCTTGTCAAGATTCCCTTTATATTTATATTACAGTTGCACAACTATGACTATAGCATGACTATGGTAATGTCCAAAATACGTTTTAATATCTAGTTACTTACTGAAAGTTAGGTTTTAACACACCGATTATCTGGTGCTACCTACAGTACTCCCCACCTTACCCATCTATCTAAAGTACCTCCTAAAATTTCCCAGACAAGCCAGTTCCCGTGATAAATGAGCATCCCGGCTTGATGAGAATGTACCTTATGTCCTCTGACTGCCTCCCACCTCTTCCCTATCACTCAGTGTCACAGTGTCATTTGTTCAGGAAAGAACACAACAGCTCTGGCTGATGATGAAAGGAAAACAAACCCTGAACAAAGAAGGCTGAGGACATGCAAACAGACAGGCACCTGATAGCATTAATTGTCCATCGCCTCTGTTGTTTGTTTGGTCTTTGTATGTCTGCATATGAGATGCAGTCGTGCTGTAAGAAACTTTCATTAAGCGGAAATGAGAATCCGGACTGCATTTGTATGCTTGTTGATTTTCTGTTGGCCTTTTAAAGGTAGATTACATTTCTAAAGCCTCGTCATGTCTTTTATGTTCTTGTATCTTTCACTTCTCACTTAATTCTTAGATTAACTCTTTAAAGGAATGTTTATTTTTCAGCTTGATCTTTGTCGATCATTAACTGTAGACAATCTCTTCAGGACGTTTCCCTATACTGAGAAACTGAACACAAGTGCCCCCATGTATCCTTGGATTCAATCAACTATAGATGTAAATATTTGAGAAAAAAAATAAAAAAAAATAAAATAAATAAATATATATATATTATATATATATATAAGTATATATATCTATTATATATATATTATATTGATAGAATATATAATATATATTAAATTATATATATATATAGACTTTTTTCAGACTTTACTGTCATTATTCCCTAAACATTACAGACCCACATCTATTTACATGGCATTTCCATCATAAGCTCCTCGGACAAAAAATTGTCACCTTTCATATTTAAAGTGGTGTAGCTTCAGGCTCCTGCAGATGGCGTTACACAAGGATGTTCAGGTCATAAATACCTGCGGGGGTGTGACAGGATTCATAGATTGAGAAGAGGTGGTACAGTGCAGTGACTGTCTCGTTCGATGTTTGGAAAATGGATTACAAAGCAGATGTTAAAGAGTAGCTGAATTTGCATGCGGTCATACGGGTCTACCAGCAATGGCAAAAGCTCAGTCTAAAGGAAACTCTGATCTGAAATGTGGCCGAACTGCGTACCATGAACATATGGAGCAGAGTGGCATGCGAGAGGCCTTTGCGCTCTTCTGCTGATGAAGTGAAGTTGCCTGGTTTCAGTGGGTGAAAAGACACAAAAATTTGGATTGTTCTTGACTGGACATGTGTTATGTATGAAACTCATTTCTGCCTGTTGGTGATGGGCGTTGTTTTCATGGAAGACCTCAAAGAGCCTTCAACCTTCAGCAAGTTGTGGTTCAAACTGCAGGAGGTTCTGTGATGTTCTGGGTGTGTTTTAATTATACAGAAATTATTCCTTAGTAAAGTAAATTTTAACTGCAGAGCTTAGACTGAGCTGCTGGGCACCATGTTTTTCCATTTGCTTATTGTTTTTTTTGAGGAATACAGCATTGACTGATGAACATTCAGGAGCAGACAAACATCTGGTCTGGCCTGCAAAATCCCCGGATGGGAATCCTCTTGAAAATGAACTGTGCAATTCTTTGATGCAAGAGTGGCTGAACATTGATGTGGCCTATGGCTAGTCCATGCCAAATTGAACTGCAGCTGTTATTCCTGCTCGTGGAGGTATTATGTGCTATTAGGGCTGTGCTAAAAAGTCGATGCAGCAATATATCATGATACTTATTTTTGTGATACACTACATCAATATTTTCAGCTCAAAATGTTGATTTTTTTTTTTTAAATTTTTTTATCAACAATATCTCAATATATCGCAATATGCATTGTATCGCGGCCCTTGTATCGTGATACATATCGTATCGTGACGTCCTTTCCAATACCTACTATTAGGTATGTTTCAGTGACAGCTGACTAATCTTTTGTCCAGTGAGCTTAGTATGTGTTATAAGTAAACTTAAGAGATGTTTTAAAGTATATGGAAGGATGTGTAGACTATCTTTGCAAATCATACAACAAGGGACGTGAGCATCCGCAGATTTGAGTCTCTTTTAGTATCAGTATCGCCAGTACCCTGATAAAGGATTTTGTTCATATTGCCCAGACCTACCACCGAGCCACAGGAGCTGCAGGAGAACATTGTCAAATCAAACTCAGATCAGCTTCTTCGTTCTACCAGTTATATTTGGAAGAAGTCAATTGTTTTTCTCTTGAAACCCTTTATTTTTGGTTAGGTTGCTTAACACTTAAACACTGGTGACCAAAGTGCTGGGGTTTGGGAAATGGGCCGAATAGCTTGTTCTTGCAGTGTTGCAAAATCTCTGCATCATCTCGAGCTTAAGTGCCTTGTACAAGGGTGGTAAGGGAAAGGTCGAGGACATGGAGATGTCCAGTCTGCAGTTAGAAGAGAGGACTGCTCGATGAATGTTTACTTTGCTTTAGATCGTGAGGTCAGGATATTTCATGAGGCTATAAATGTCTATTGATTTTATGCAGTTTTTGTATTTTGTTTGCATGACTGAGCAGGCAAAGAAGAACGGGAGTAGCATCAGAAATGTGTTTCTGTGTGTTTGAAGCCACGTTTTTCCATTTGTTGGAGAATGAAGCATTTTGAGAGAAAGGAGAGCAAATCTGTAAGAGAAAGGCATTTGGGGTTTGCAATTGCAACAGGCCTGACTGCTTCTAGTCACTGGAAGGTAAAATGAAAAGCCAGTTGTACATGGTCACGTAGAGAGCTCACTAAATACCCTTTAGGACTGCTGATGCATGGCTGCATAATCAGTTAAGGTCCTGATCTCGATGCATTCTCCAGGGATCCTCAGCCATTCCAGGTTATTTTCAGTTCCAGTTCATAACACACTTGTGCCAGGTAATCACATTCATGAGCTGCCATGGCTTGTGTGGAGCTGAAACCGAATGACACTGCAGATTGGTTGGGGTCCCTGAGGACTGGATTAAGATTCCCTGCTTTATGAAACAGCCCACTTACATGCTAGGATGAAGTTAATGATTGAGCCAGAAATGTTCTGGCTCTCATACACTGCACAGATAAATTCAGGCATTCTTGTGATGAACGCCTTTAATATGAGCATGAATGTGTGTGCGGTAGTGTGTGTATGCACTGACTCATCCCCTGCACCAGAGGGGCATGCAAAAAAGGAACATATTATGACTTTGTTTTAGTCATAATATTTCAAATGTCTTTTTTACACACGGAAATTTAGTTCACTCCGTTTAAAAGCTCTATTCATTAAGTATTAAGTGAAAGTCAATGTTTATCCAAGTTCATTATAAATGTTATGAGTTCTGTGAGAGAATTTATGGTAAGCTCTGCTGGGAGAAAAGCTGATTAAACTTTTCTAATTTCCATCTCGCCTGCAATGTTGAGCTTAATAACTGTCATAATTGATTGGGGTTGTTGAGGTGAACAAATCCGTAATGAGTTGGTTTCTTAGTAATGTTGCCATCAATTATGTACGGTTCTTCATTTATCTTTTTTTTTCCCTCTGTTGACTAAATGGCTGCAGTTATGAGCTGTACCAGCAGGACAGTATTTCAAACCAGTCTGTCAGGTCATATTAGTCATACAGTGATGTACTGATCACTTTTTTAGGTACACCTCCTTGTTGCCATACTCATTGTCCATTTCATTAGTTCCGCTTATCATATTGAATCACTTTATAGTTCTTCACAGCAGTGCTGCTGGAGTTTTAAACCACCTCAGTGACACTGCTGGACTGAAAATGGTCTACCAGCTAAAAATGTCCAGCCACCAGCATCTTGTAGGCAGTGTTCTGTGAGCACTGGTGATGGATTAGAGGATGGATAAACATAAACTGTCCAGCAGCAGATAAGCTACTGTCTTTGACTTTACATTTACAAGGTACAAAAATAAGGTGAATAAAGTGCATAGTGAGTGACAGTGTTTTAAAACTCCAGCAGCACTGCTGTGTCTGACCCAATTGTACCAGCTCAACACACCACCACCATATCAGTGTCAGTGCAGTGCAGAGAATGATCCACCACCTAAATTAACCTGATCTGTGGGGGTTCTGACCATTAGAGAACAGAGTAAAGGGGATGAACAAAATATGTAGAGAAACAGATGGACTACAGCCTGTAATTGTAGAACTACGAAGTACTTCTATATCAAGTCAAGTCAAGTCAGATTTATTTATATAGCGCTTTTTACAATGGAGCATTGTCTCAAAGCAACTTTACAAGTTTAGATTATCTCCTAATAACTACGTCCAATCCCAAATTGAGCGAGCCTAGGGCGACAGTGGCAAGGAAAAACTCCCTAGTTCTTAGAAAAACCTTGGAGGCCAAGACTCAAAAAGGACCCAACCTCCTTGGGTGGCGTAGATGATAAATCTAAGAGCGAACTAAGTCATGGAGTCAAAGTTCGAATAGAATGTGAAGTAGGCACATCGACATTAAGTGTCCGGGGTATGATGATTAAATCTAAGAAGTGCGAACTAAAGTCATGGAGTCAAAGTTCGAATAGAATGTGAAGTATGCCATCGACATTAAAGTGGCCCGGGTATGAATGATAAAATCTAAGAGCGAAACTAAAGTCATGGAGTCATGGGTCGAATAAAATGGTGAATTATTGCACAGTGGAGCTCCATCAGATGTAACATCATGTGTTGGGGCCGGAACTGCCGGAACACAGCTCGGAGAGAAAACAGAAAATTAAATTAAGTTAATTGATTAAGAGCACATTGTCCTATTAACCAATCACTGATGCCATGTCAATCACTGATGCCAAGTGTAGCATGGAGACCCCGGCATATTAGCTATAGCAGCATAGCTAGAAGCTAGAAAGAGGAGAACTGGAAGGAAACACAAGCCAAGAGGGATCACATGAGACATTGCAACCCCACGAGCGCATAAGACAGCAACCCAACGTCTCTGATCACCATAAGACTCTTTGACTATGAACCCCCCCAGCTCTGCCCTTATCTAAAGGCAAGGTTTGGCCTGGTCAAGATCAAAAAACGGGGGGGGGGGGGGGGGGGGGGAACGAGGACCCAAGCCTAGTTTTCAGCCAGACCGCCCACCCGACACTCCCGGCAAGCGGACAAGGCAGGCAGGCCAGACATGACTTCAGTCTCCGGCCTCAGCAACCCAAACCATGCAACCTGGTCTAAATCTAGTCAAAAGCCTGCGTAAATAAGTATGTCTTTAGCCTAGACTTAAAACTTTGGAGGGTGTCTGATTCTATATGGTAAGTGGAACTGCTAAAATGGACAATGAGTGTAGAAACAAGGTGTACCTAGTGAAGTGATCAGTGAGTGTATGACTGTACCTACCTACAGTGGTGCTTGAAAGTTTGTGAAACCTTTAGAATTTTATATTTCTGCATAAATATGACCTAAAACATCATCAGATTTTCACACAAGTCCTGAAAGTAGATCAAGAGAACCCAGTTAAACAAATGAGACAAACATATTATACTTGGTCATTTTTTTTATTTTGTCTGCGATCATGTGTATTGTGATAAATATTGTGTATCGTGAAAATGTCGTTAATTATTGTGATATAATATTTTTACCATACCGCCCACCCCTAACTCATATAGCATATAGCTCATTAGACCTGTCACACTGCTGAAATTGCCATCAGTCAGAGAGGAATGGGTGACTTTTTTGAGCGTGTTAAGCTATCCTTTATTCTGTTGTTTCTCCCTAGAAATGCATTGAAAGTAGAATTTTTGAAGTAATTGTTTCGAAATGGCATGAATCTCATGAGTCACATGACATTTACAGGTCAGGATGTTGGCTCTGATTATGTAATAACAAAATACAATAAAGATACAGTACAAATACTGGAGGACAATGTGCCAAAATGAATACTAGCTAATACTAACAATTTTTTGCGGTCCTTACAGTAATTCTAGCACCAGGGGTGGTCTGGTTCCACCAAAGAGTGTACTTGCATGACCAGCTGAACACTCACTCCAACACACACAAAAGCTCCTTGTGTTACACCCTCAGTAATGGAGTGTTACAGGTCTGTAATGTACAGTACTGGGCAAAAGTCTTAGGCCGCCATTATATTAGATATACAGTAGATATACAGAAGTACAGTATTATTAAAAATCGTATGCAGTATTAAAACACTGAAACAAAATCAGAAGAAGCAGCTTCTATAGGCTACAGTGCCAGGTATTTAGTGTGACCTTTCCTTACACTTGAGCAGTAGCAGCATCTGGCAGCTTCATCGAGATGCCAAGTTGATCCTTTTACAGTCTGAAGAAGGTTGATCAGGAATGGTTTTTTGAAAAGGGTAGCAGCCGAGAGAACACTTATTTGGAAGGGAAATGGGCTATAGATATATAAATAATGTAATTGAATCAGTGGAAGGTTGAAATTTTTGGGTTATATGGTCATTATAAGATTGCTAAAACAACAAATCTAATGGTGGCCGAAGACTTTTGTACAGTACATGTTCCTGTTCATATACAGGGGTTGGACAATGAAACTGAAACACCTGTCATTTTAGTGTGGGAGGTTTCATGACTAAATTGGACCAGTCTGGTGGCCAATCTTCATTAATTCCACATTGCACCAGTAAGAGCAGAGTGTGAAGGTTCAATTAGCAGGGTAAGAGCACAGTTTTGCTCAAAATATTGCAATGCACACAACATTATGCGTGACATACCAGACTTCAGATGGTTTGATGAACATGAAAGTGAAGTTGAACGTCTCCCATGGCCTGCACAGTCACCAATTTATTAGTAAATATTATTGAGCCACTTTGGGGTGTTTTGGAGAAGCGAGTTAGGAAACGTTTTCCTCCACCAGCAAGTAGTGACCTGGCCACTATCCTGCAAGATGAATGGCTTAAAATCCCTCTGACCACTGTGCAGGACTTGTATATGTCATTTCCAAGATGAATTGACACTGTGTTGGCCGCAAAAGGAGGCCCTACACCATACTAATAAATTATTGTGGTCTACAATGACAGGTGTTTCAGTTTCATTGTCTAACCCCTGGTGTTTTCTCCTTTTGAATAGGTTCACAAATACTCCTTTGCCATTGAGGTGGAATGAGGCTGTTATGACCTTCCTTACAAATGCTGTATGGTCTTTATCTCTTATGAAGCTGCACATGCTTTGCCTTATAGCTGATGCCTGGTCATGAAAGAGGGAAAAAATTATTGAGACTTTGTGGTTGAATTGAACAGGAAGTTTAATTTTTGAAATGGTTCCCATTAGTGTTTCTGATGCTGTGTGTGTCTTGTGCTTTGACAGTTTGTTTTTCATAGAGCTGGGCTGCAACTGTGGAATATTAACATGCTGTTGCAAGACTAAAAGAAAAAAAAAGCTCATCCATTTCTGACAGCGGTACTTTGCATCATGCAAACGCGTTCATGGTTTTGAATATTGAATAGCGTCTATCTGATGTGTCGTTTAATGTCTTTTTGTCCTTCTATGCTAGCACAGGCTATTTAAGTATGGAGATGCATAGACTATAGTTGTGGTCATTTATTTTTAGAATTTGGTTTTAATCATTAGAATGCTATGCACAATTCCTACATAAAATTTTGATAGTAAATTCCTTTAATTACTGACATTAATTACATAGTTTCATACAGAGGTAAACAGCTTGAGATATTATTATCTAATGTTGGATACATAAAATTGAGGTTATTATGGCCTCAAGGTGATGTCGATATTTCGAGAGCAGAGTCACTGATGGCCGATATATAATGCCGATATCATAATTTTATTTTTTGGCAACTGATAAAACTGCTAACGATAAATGAGACACCAAATGAACTTACCGTATTTTTCGGACCATAAGGCGCACTTAAAATCCTTTAACTTTCTCAAAAATTGACAGTGCGCCTTAAAATGCGGTGCGTCTAATGTATGAATTAATTCTGGTTGAGCCTTCTGACCTAGAACCGATTGTAGATGGCACACGGCGCTCATAAATCTGTCAAAATGTTTTAGCACGGCCTTGGTAGGTTACGAAGCTTACGGCAACCGTAGTGCGCAGCATAGTGGAGTAATACGGTATGTGCTTCAGCATTAGGGTACGTGCATTCATTCATTCATTCATTCATTTTCGAAGCGGATTTCAAACACAACGCTATCAGTCACGCAGTACAACATGGACATAGAGCAGCTGCGAGAGAATTCAACATTAACGAATCAATGGTACAGAAGTGGAGGAAGCAAGAAGACGCCCTGCGCCAGGTAAAGACCAAACTGAGCTTCCTATAACCCGGCCGATATCGGCCGATGCTGATTATTTCAAAATGTCATTAATTGGCTTATCACTAGTACACACTCATTCCCCGCTGTTTGAGTACCTGCTAATAAGGTTTGGGGCCTTTACTCGGTCCCCCTCTTTGAAATATTACTTGGTGTAATGAATATAATTAGTACTCAGCCTGGCAAGAAACACTGAGACGGCAGCTATTTATTTCGGGCCCTACACCTCCAGCAAGAAACATTTGGTAGGCCCAGTATGGATCGCAGTTTGGTGCTGATGTTAACCTAAATGGGCAGGGTAATTTGAACATGCTGAGATGAAAGCCATAAATATTTCATCTATTCAATTGATCCTATCCATCCATCTGTCATATCCGGCTATCTAGCTATCAATCCATCTAGCTAACTCAAATATATTGCAGTCATACCTTGGCACTTGACCACTTTGCAACTCGGAATTTGGTTCTCGATGCATTTTGACAAGAAAAAATTAGTTTCGGTCGTTTTTCGGCACTCTGCTTACTTGCTGGAACTTCTATGAGTCAAGGTGAGTGACTGGTGTTACTTTGCCAGGCAAAATATTTGGAGCATGTCAGTCTCACAATAGCTGTCACTCCGTACAGATCTCAGATCTCACAAATAAATCAGCATGGGTCCTAAGAAAGTTAGTGATAACAGCCAGCAAAAGAGGAAACCCGTGAGAAGCATGATAGTGCTCAATGTACCGTATTTTTCGGACCATAAGGCGCCCTTAAAATACTTTAATTTTCTCAAAAATCGACAGTGCGCCTTAAAATGCGGTGCGTCTAATGTATGAATTAATTCTGGTTGTGCTTTCTGACCTAGAACCGATTGTAGATGGTACACGGCGCTCATAAATCTGTCAAAATGTTTTAGCACGGCCTTGGTAGGTTAGGAAGCTTACGGCAACCGTAGTGCGCAGCATAGCAGAGTAATACGGTATGTGCTTCAGCATTAGGGTACGTGCATTCATTCATTCATTTTCGAAGCGGATTTCAAACACAACGCTATCAGTCACGCAGTACAACATGGACATAGAGCAGCTGCGAGAGAATTCAACATTAACGAATCAATGGTACGGAAGTGGAGGAAGCAAGAAGACGCCCTTGCGCCAGGTAAAGACCAAACTGAGCTTCCGACGGAACTTAAGAGTTTTGTTTCATTTCATGCGTCTTATAACCCGGTGCGCTTTATGGTCCGAAAAATACGGTATTTATAATAACCGATAGCGTTTCTGTTTGTCTGATGATTGTTTTTGCTTTTTATGTGTATACAGGGTGTCCATACAGTAAATCCTACATTAATACATGTATTACACACCAACATGCATGAGGGCTGTTTTCAGGTTTGTTTGAAGCACAAGGAGTCCAGGGGCCGGATTCACGAACGTTTCTTAAGAAATATAATCTCCTTAAATGTTTTCTTTTTTCCTTAACTTCATTAGGAAAAGAGTTCCGAATGTTTATTCTTCAAATAACGTCTTAAGAATTATCTTTTTTTTTTCTTCTCAACTCTCTTCTTAAGAACAATTCGAAGAATGAGTGCTTTTCTTGAACAAATTCTTTTCTGAAATGTTTTCTTAACCTTACGAAAACCTCACACTTGAAGAATAAGCATCGAAATTTAATACTTTAATCAATTCAGTTACTGGAAATAAGGCTTACATTTCAATGTAAATGCTTAAAAGCCTTTGGAGTGAAGGTCATCCTTAAAATACAAAAGACTACATTATAGTTTATGGTAAAGCTGGCTGTTTCTTTCACCCTCACTTCAATTTCTTGTTTGTTAAAGTTTTTTGAATGCTCGATTTAAATTTCCTCCATTTTGTCGTCCTCAGAGAGGATTAGACTAATAACGGAAATAACGGTCAATACAAATTCAAATGGTGTCTTAATGAAGAGTTTAAGAAAATAATTATGATTTTCTTCAGATAATATTTGAGAACTTCTTAATATTTGAGTTTTTTTTCGAGAATTGCATTTAAGAACATTCTTATGAACTTCTTAGTGTTTGTCTTAAGAAAGCTTTCGTGAAGCCGGCCCCAGGTTTTATCCACATTTCATCTATTTAATAGACACCCTATATATAGTGTTTAAGTAACAATACAACTCCATTAATGCATATAATGCCTTATACAGTCTGGATTTACAGGGGCACTGGAACGGATTAAATCACTTTACATTATTCCTTATGGGACAAATTCTCGCAATACTCGTTGTTTTAGGCACTCGACGTGACTTCTGGAACGAATTAATTTTGGTTTAAGGCATTAAAGCTTTTTCAGCCCTGGTGTTGAATGTTAAAACGAAGTCAGGGCAACTACTTGACTGGCTGCTTGAGACAAAATAAGACCATAGTCTGGTCTGGAAAGTAACCTAGAACCCTAGGCTGCTAGTTAGATCCGTTGATGTTTTTAGAAGTTGTTTCTTAGAAGCGCTGTAAGTGAACAACACTGAGTGGATGAGCTACTGTATGTGGACTGTGCAGCTCCTACAAGGAGTCATACAACCTCTAATATGGTCTCCTATGGGTCTCTCCAACTGAGTCACCAAAACGTTGTGTCTATACAAACTTCAGCATGATTTAGTTGTTCCGTCATGCTGGACTGGAGATTATAAATCTACCTGCTGCTACAGCGTCTAGAGGAGCGTGCATTGCGGTGAGAATAAGACGGCTGACTAATGGAAGGACAGGAGGGCTTTCTCCCTTGAGTCTGTAGCTGTTGTTTTACTGCAGACGTATCTCCAGGAGTGTTTGTGATGTTTCCTCATCCAGTTGCTTAAGAATTTGGAAATAGAATTTGCAGAGCTCTGAAACGAAGGTCGTTACTGCCATCTAGTGTTGAGGTCGCGTTATCGATATTAACGTTGCAACAAAAACATTAGATTTAAAATGGTTAACGAATATTTCAAAAATGAAAGGATCAGAATACATTTTTTGCTGTAAGCTCAGAATGCATAGATGCCGTAGTTTAGTAAAACGTCTCATTTCTATGTGTGTCTTAAGTATGCTTTGAAGGAGAGTAATAAGCGTATAGAACTGTACTCCTTTTAAGCAATCCATGAGTCTAATACAATGAGTAAACTTAGTAACTGCTTTAGATTTGGTCCTATTTTGGTCAGTGATAATCTGAGTTTCCAGTTAATTAGTTTCACCTACAGTTCGAGCCAAAAGTATGAAACCACTAGTGAAAATGCTTATATTTTATGTTTAATACATTTGTATTCATTACAAATCATATAATTAGTCTAATAATTTGAGTGAAAACTTGAACCTTTGGAATAAAAATACATAAGAAACAGAATTTATTAGTATTTTGTCACTGACCTACCGAACGATACCGAAAATTTATGGGGGCACTTAAGCTTTCAGTGTCAAGTCAAGTCAGATTTATTTATATAGCACTTTTTTACAATGGAGCATTGTCTCTAAGCAACTTTAGAATTTTATATTATCTCCTAATATCTATGTCCAATCCCAAATTGAGCAAGCTTGGGACGACAGTGGCTCATAAAGTGTTATGAGGAAGAAACCTTTGGAGGACCAAGACTCAAAAAGGGACCCAACCTCCTTGGGTGGCATAGATGATAAATTAAGAATGAAACTAATTTAGCTAAACTAATGAGTCATGGTTCAAGTAAAATGTAATATATGCACATCGGCATTAAGTAGTTCGATACAGTCACTCCAGAATCTAGAGTCTAGGCAGGAAAGTCCTTGGCGACACTTCGTCCCCAGATAACTGGAGGAGGGAGGGAGTTACTGCCCTCTGGTGGCCCAGGTATGATGGGGCTGGAGTTGATGATGGAAGCAGCTTGAGTGAAGCTGATGGATGAACATCATGTGTGGGGCAGGAACTGGTACCGGAACACAGCTTGGAGAGAAAACAGAAAATGTAATTAGTTATTGATTAAGAGCACAGTGTCTATTAACAATCACTGATGCCACGTGTAGCATGAGACCCCATCACAAGGTGTTCCTTGGAATATTGTGAACTCATGCTAGGATACATGAATAATATGATATTTGCACAAAACTGTGACCATGTGAGCTCAAGCACATATAGTCATTAAGGCAGATATGGGATCATATCAAATACAGTGGTATGTCGGTTCTTGACCACCTCAGAAACGTGACAAATTCAATTCTCAATGCATTTTGCCTACAGAAAGTTGTCTCCGTTTTTGTCGTTTACTCGGTACTTGCTTAAACTGTGTATGAGCCAAAACTCGATTCCCGATTCATGATTCAGTACACAGTGATTCAGATTCACAATAGCCCTTGCTCAGAGATCTCCTCTTTGTAGCATTAACAGCTATGGTAGTGCCCTGAGTAACTGCTTTGCTTTTACTCTTCATTTTCAATTCATTACTCACTTAATTACATGAGATTTTTCAACACTTTATTAGTAGGCCAGCGTAAGTGTTTTAAACATAACTTATTTGTCATTACATATTTGTCACAGGCTCCAGTGTGGATTTTCTGGTGGGGTTCCACTCAAATTGTTGACTGAACATGACCTAGTCTGAGTATTTCAGAAACTGCTGATCTACTACTAAAAATGACAGATTGTTACAGGAGAATGGCCAGATTGGTTCGACCAGATAGAATGGCGACAGAAACTCAAATAACCCCTCGTTACAATATGTACAAACTGTACTCACATGGCCTCCACAAGCACCAGAACCCAGTCCAATAGAGCACCTTTGGAATGTGGTAGAATGGCAGATTGGCACCATCATCAGGAAATATTGCTGGAAAAATTGTGTTTACCCCTGTCTCTCTCTGCATTTTTTTAAAGTAATCGTCTGGAGGTGCGAGCGCAGGTGGCCCAAGCTTTCCTGTCTAAGTTCCAGCTCTCCAGTGAGGAAATGGCCTCCTTACGGTGTGCACGTGATGGCCCCATCACTGAGGTACCCTGAAAAATACATCATGCTTTCTTTTCATCTTCAGTTGTGTTTTCTCAGATTAATTATAAGCTCTCTAAAGGGACATGTAGTTACGTTTGGTCTATTATGAGGAATTATCCCTCAGAGGCCTGAGGCTGTTTGCTATGCTTTTGATTCCGTCTTTATATTTATATTTCTTTTGTAAGTGCATGGTGTTTTTCAGCTGGTAAGACTAGATTCTTTTTTCATTCATATTGTAACAGGACACGCACACAAGCACACATAATGAAGTCTTTTAAGAGGTTAAAATGTGACATACATGCCAACAGTTAAATTAGGGCTAAAATCTAACTATATACAATATGTTCATACTCCCTAAATCAATCCACGATGCTAAGACAATTCAAACTATCATCTAAATCTGAAGAATCTATAGATTTTTTTCCATTAGGCCATCATTAGATTAGATCTACTGTTGTTTTAGCAATTGTATAATCACCATATATAGTAATTTCTCCGTCTCTTTATAAGAGTACAACCAGAAAATAGTGTTAAAGACAATGAAAACACTAGACTAGTATTTAGTTGGGCAATAGCAGCATCTGGCAGCTTCATTGAGACGCCAAGTTGACCCGTCTACAGACTGAAAAAAGCTTGATTAGGTATGGTCTTTTTGAAAGGGTAGCAGCCAAGAAAATTCTTTCTCTGAAGAGAAACAGGGTGCAAAAGCAAAGATCTGTTAAAGAATAATATGGAGTGACAAATCCAAGTCCATATGTTATATATGGTCATCATACCATTGCTGAAACAACAAATCTAATGGCGGCCCAAGACTTTTGCACAGTACTGTAGTTTAACATTCAAAACAAACAGGACTTCTGAAGAAAGATCATGTTTCTGTCGTACATATTTAACTTACTAATTCTCAGTTTCCGTCTACCCACTCAACAACAAACAAATGCCAGACTCAACCTTGAAGCCAGTTCTTTTGAAATAAGTTAGCCATGTTGCTTAAGTGATGTCATTTATTTACATCATCGTCAGACACGAAAAAGACATTGACGTGCCTCGTGACCTTAAATGTATTATGGTGCTGGTAACAGGAAAGGTTATGCTTTAAAGTTTAGAGATTTTCTAAATTAATGTTGCTTCTGTGTTCTGTCAAATGTTTAACCAGACTGAAGCAGAGTACAGACTGTGCCCCATGATCTGTTTGAGGAGCAAAACAAGCTGCCAGGCTTAGTGGGTGGCTCGGAGTAACTGTTTCTGTGGGTTTGGATGTTTTTTCCTGCAGGATTTCTTCAAGGCTCTGAATCGTGTGAAGAACATCCATGAAGATGTGAAGGTTCTGCTAAGGACCAACCAGCAAACAGCAGGGTGAGAGAGAGAGAAAGTGGAGAGGGAAGGGTTCTTGCCTTTTTGTTAAAAGTTGCATGGTTGACCTGCTTTCTCCTCATTTATTTTAAGTTAGACTGGAGATCATGGAACAAATGGCAGTGCTACAGGAGAGCTCGTATGAGCAGCTGTACCGCTGGGCACAGAGTGAGTGTGTGAACATTTACACATGCACATTAAAACGTGAAAAGTGACAAAGCTCCGATTTCGTGGCTCAGCTGCTGTTCGGGCAGTGCGAGGAAAAAAATGAGTCACACACATGCTGACTAATTTATGTTCTTATTAAAACAGTACATTCTTAGAAGCCGTAAGATTTTAATATGACTTATTGCTGCTTCTAAATGGGGCTTTTGATACAGGAAATGCAGCTACAGAACTAAAGAATATAAAAGTAAATATGAAGAGTAAACCTAGGAAGTAATCAAAATAGATAGCAACACAAAACAACATGCAAACAATACATACAGTGGTGCTTGAAAGCCCTTTAGAATTTTCTATATTTCTGCATAAATGTGACCTAAATGCATCATCAGATTTTCACACACGTCCTAAAAGTAGATAAAGAGAACCCAGATAAACAAATGAGACAAAAGTATTATACTCGGTCATTTATTTATTGAGGAAAACGATCCAATATTACATATTAGTGAGAGGCAAAAGTATGTAAACCTCTAGGATTAGCAGTTAATTTGAACAAAGGAGATTTCTGAGGACCTCAGAAAAAGAGTTGTTGATGCTCATCAGGCTGGAAAAGGTTACAAAATCATCTCTAAAGAGTTTGGACTCCACCAATCCACAGTCAGACAGATTGTGTACAAATGGAGGAAATTCAAGACCATTGCTACCCTCCCCAGGAGTGGTTGACCAACAAAGATCACTCCAAGAGCAAGGCATGTAATAGTTGGCGAGGTCACAAAGGACCTCAGGGTAACTTCTAAACAACTGAAGGCCTCTCTCACATTGGCTAATGTTAATGTTCATGAGTCCACCATCAGAAGAACACTGAACAACAATGGTGTGCATGACAGGGTTGGAAGGAGAAAGCCACTGCTCTCCAAAAATAACATTGCTGCTCGTCTGCAGTTTGCTAAAGATCATGTGGACAAGCCAGAAGGCTACTGGAAGAATGTTTTGTGGACGGATGAGGTCAAAAATAGAATTTTTTGTTTTAAAAAAAGCGCGTTATGTTTGGATAAATTAAATCACTGCATTTCAGCAATAAGAACCTTACCCCATCTGTAAGACGTGGTGGTGGTAGTGTCATGGTTAGGGCCTGTTTTGCTGCATCTGGGCCAGGATGGCTTGCCATCATTGCCATCACGGACATCTGTCCATGAACTGAATCTCAAGAGAAGGTGGGTCATGCAGCAGGACAATGACCCTAAGCACACAAGTCGTTCTACCAAAGAATGGTTAAAGAAGAATAAAATTAAGGTTTGGAATGGCTAAGTCAAAGTCCTGACCTTAATCCAATCGAAATGTTGTGGAAGGACCTGAAGCGAGCAGCTAATGTGAGGAAACCCAGCAACATCCCGGAGTTGAAGGAATGGGATAAAATTCCTGCAAGTGTGTGCAGGACTGATCTACAGTTCCCGGAAAAGGTGACCCGGAAATAAACCGCACCGGATCACGCCAGATACTGAAAGCAAAGGTTCACATACTTTTGCCACTCACTATGTAATATTGGATAGTTTTTCTCAATAAATAAATTAATATAGTATACTATTTTGCCTCATTTGTGTAACTGGGTTGAGTTTATCTACGTGTGAAAATCTGATGATATTTTAGGCCATATTAATGCAGAAATTCTAGAAAATTCTACAGGGTTGACAAACTTTCAAGCACTGCTGTAAACAAGTCAGAGATACCACTGAAAACAACATCCCTAATGCCACCGCATTTTTAACTCATGGAAATTCACAATCATTGTTGAAAATATAAGTAATGTACTGTTACTAAGCCATAACACTTAAGACAATACAGGTAGTGGGAGAACAAATGAAGGAGTACTATTTACAATAGGACATACACTTAAGTTTGTTTAAGAAAGAAATATAGTGGAAAGAAAGTCATACACACGAACACGAGTAACTTACACAAAAAAAGTCTCTAAACACATCAACCAAGTTCAGTATCAGATACCAAGAACAGTATCTAGTCCAAATGTGAGCTAACGAACGAACAAGCAAGCAAATGGTCAGTATGGTAGTTCTACACTCTCTCACACACATGCATTTATGATTTATGAATTTACTCTGGGTACTCCTTTTTCATCGCACATGTTAAATAAATTCAACTGGAGTGCAAGTGTCAGAGCTGGACAATGAAACAATAGAAGGTGGTAGCCTGGTCTGATGAGTCCCATTTTCTTTTCCTTCATGTGTGGAGTCGATGGGTGTCTCCCATTTAGCGAGGGAAGTGATGGCACCAGGGTGCAGTGGAGTGATGCTCTGTATAATGTACTGCTGGGAAACTCTGGGTCTGGGCATTCATGTGGATGTTGTAATGCTTAACATCTATCTAAACATTGTTACAGCCCAGGTGGTTTTAACGTTTTGGCCCTCACACACAGTCAACTGTGGCGGTTTGTGTCTTTGCTGTAGTGAGCTAGTGAAATTGCTCCCCTGCTCCGTCTGATCACCCACACTAATAAAATAGTGATAGATAAAAATAAATATGCTGATTTAATGGCTGCTAATGATATTTTACAATTATTAGATGCATAGTGGCTAAAAGCTGAGTCACCAGTCGCTACGTCCTACATTCTTGGAACATTTAGCAAGCCTGCGGTAAGACATGAAACATATTATCAGGCATTCTGAAATGTGTTCCACAGCTTGTTTGGTAAACACTGTACAGTAGAATGCAAACTACCTGGAAAGCAAAACAGACAAAGATGTGTTCTACAAACTGGTTACAGAATATAGCCAATTTACTTTTATTTCAGTAATTATTGTCTACTTTTGAGACATATCCTGCAGGGACGCTGATCCATCAGTCAGGCCTCAGAAGGGGTTGCTATTGCAAGAAATGGGTGAAGTCAAGTCAGATCTATTTATATAGCGCTTTTTACAATGGAGCATTGTCTCAAAGCAACTTTACAAGTTTAGATGATCTCCTAATATCTACGTCCAATCCCAAATTGAGCAAGCCTAGGGCGACAGTGGCAAGGAAAAACTCCTTAAGTGTTATGAGGAAGAAACCTTGGGAGGACCAAGACGCAAAAAGGGACCCAACCTCCTTCAGTTTGGGTCAGTTTGGGAATATTGGGTTAATAGGAGAGTTATCTGTAATTTTTTATTTGGAAATTTCAACCAGGTTCCAACATGTTCAACTCACCTGTATAACACTTATACACTTCATTACAGTACTGTGCAAAAGTCTTAGGCCACCACTAGATTAGATATACCATTGTTTTAGTAATTGTATAATGACCATAAATATTTATTTCTCAGTCTCTTTATTTGAAAACAACTGAAAATACAGGAAATTTCTATGCAATATTAAACAACTTAAAAACAACAAATAAAGTTTCTATAGGCTACAGTGGCAAGTATTGAGTGTGACCTTCCCATACACCTCAGCAATAGCAGCATCTGGCAGCTTCATCGAGGTGCCAAGTTGACCATTCTACAGTCTTTAGAAGCTTGATCAGCAGTGGTCTTTTTGCAGAGGTAGCAGCCAAGTAACAACTTTTCGAAAGGAGGACAGGGTGAAACTGTTAAGATGTGCTAAAGCTCACAAAGATTGGGATGAAGATTATTATGGAGTGACGAATACAAGTTTGAATTTTTTGGACAATACAATCAACAATATGTTCTGTCATGCACTATTATACACTGGTCTAAAACTTTTGCACAGTTCTACGTATTCTGTGTATGTCTGTCAGTGAAGCCAACGAATTAAACAACAATGATCTTTAAGTTAACCGTTGAATAAATTACACATTTAGGGTACTCAGAGAGGTGGAGGCAGAAGCAAGGGTTGCAGGCACGTGAATTTTCGAAATGCCATTTGCAACATGATTTACTTCCTTTACGTTGAGACAACATATGCTTCCTTTACATTGATGCGTGCTGAGTCAGAGTATTATGTTTGTTAGGTTGATTATTATAGCAGGGGCTAGTGCTTTGAGTAGCAGGTTACACTCAAGTCAATGCCAGTTTAGCATAATCAATTAACTTAGCATGCATGTCTGTGGACTGTGGGAGGAAACCGGAGTACCTGGAGTAAACCCACGAGGACACAGGGAGGACATGCAGACTCCACACAGAAAGGACCCACAGTAATGTATTTACATAACCCCAAATCTTGTAGTGCGAGCTCGAATGTACTATGTGAATGCCAGATGTAGTTGGCCAGTGAAGCAGCGGAATTGTAGGGCTGTTATGGCAGATCTTTAATGACAAATATCTTTTCTGCCACAGAAACCTGATTTTGTAGCCGAACTCTGAAACACCCTGCACTCACACATCCAAATACTGTATGAAATGATTTCATACAGCAACATGGTCAGTGCAGTGATGCTAAAACAAGTCTACATCTAGTCATGTAGCAGACACCCTCACCTAGAACAAACTGGTACAATCTTACATTTCAAACAGTAGTGGGTTCAGGGCCTTGCTCACAGACCCAACAATGACAGGATTTTAGACACCTGGACCATAGGTTTAGGGGTGTGCAATATGTAGAGTCTACAACAATATCTTAATTGTTCTTTTAATAATATGTGAGCTGACATCTTGTCACTGATTTTGCAAAAACACAGTAAAAACCAGGCCTTAAGAGTTAATGTATTCACTGTCATGTCGCCACATAGCATAGACTACTGCACATGCGCATTGAGTGCATGCAGCGTGCACAAACCAAGCTAGCGTGCTACCTAAAGGCGAATGACCGAAGTTAAAAAGGAGTGAACAAACTGAACCAGGAGACAAAATACAGACACCACCAGCCTCACAGTCTACGTCGTTAAGCTGCTCAGCTTTTGAGAAGATGGCTGTTGCTCAAAAGATGTTAAAAATCAGTTGCCATTAAATACAGTTGCCTTACAACAAAAAAAAAGCAACAGATAGCAAGACATAACAAATGCTCTCAGCATTACATGATGATAGACATGGTGCCGATTCAAGAGGTTGAGAGAGATGGGTTCAAACAACTTTTGAATACTTTACATCCAAGATATACGCTACTATATTATCTAATTATCGCTGTTGATAAAATCCCAGAAAATATCAAGATATTACTTTTTGTCAGTATCACACATCCCTACTTCTGGTCCACAGTCCAGTACCTTATCCGCCAGACCCAGGTGTGAAAAACATGTAATATGTTCTTTCTTTCTCGGATAGTTACTATGTTGTGTGCAGCATTCTGAGCTATTTGCAGTGTTTTTAGTTTTTGGTAATTCCAATTAATTAACACTGTCTAGATTTTACAAGCCAAGTGTTGATTAGTTCTGTGCAGTATGAGGAAAAGTCTTTATAAATGTAAAATAGCTTATCTATTCTTCTTCTTCTTCTTCTTCTTCTTCTTCTTCTTCTTCTTATTCTTCTTATTCTTCTTCTTCTTCTTATTCTTATTCTTCTTATTCTTATTCTTATTCTTATTCTTCTTCTTATTCTTATTCTTATTATTATTCTTATTATTATTCTTATTCTTATTATTATTCTTATTCTTATTATTATTCTTATTCTTATTATTATTCTTATTATTATTATTCTTATTCTTATTATTCTTATTCTTATTATTCTTATTATTCTTATTCTTATTCTTATTATTCTTATTATTCTTATTCTTATTCTTATGATGTTACG
Organism: Ancistrus triradiatus; assembly: GCA_025084515.1. Taxonomy (NCBI): domain Eukaryota; kingdom Metazoa; phylum Chordata; class Actinopteri; order Siluriformes; family Loricariidae; genus Ancistrus; species Ancistrus triradiatus. Next base: position 213,336 of record JAJAGP010000191.1, on the reverse strand, counting down.
GAACTGTGATGGCCTAGTGGTTAAGGGTCTGGACTATGGACCAAAAGGTCCAGGGTTCAAATCAACTTCTGCAAAGCTGCCACTGTTGGGTCCTTGAGCAAGATAAGATAAGATAAGAGCATCTGCTAAATGACATAAAAGTTAATGTGATATGTAGTATGAAGAGTTCTAAAAAGTATTATATAGTCTTGATCATATTCATGTAATTAAAAAAAAAAAAAAAGAGAGAAGTGTTTGTGTTTTGTATTTCTCTCTCGCTGTATCGATCGCTGACTCACCGTCTCACACTGACTCACGTTCTTAATCGCAGATGAGTGTCGCGGGTTGATTCATGAGACGTGTGATGTTCCTCAAGTGCTCACTCAGGCCATGGAAGCTTTGCAGGACCGGCCTGTTCTTTACAAGTAAGTAAACACACACAAACACACACACACACACACACACACACAGATACTAAAATAGCATAATTCATGTGTAATATGGTATGTGCTATATTAGAAACCGTGATGTAATGGCATATAATCACCTGTGGTACTGGCCCAAGTGACCTCTTCTAATGTTAACACGAATGTTCACCGTGCTTATTTTATTTATATGGCAACTTTGTGATATGAGATTTATTTAGAGCAGCTTTTATTTTTGGTTTTACTTTTATTTTCTCACGTTAATTTAAATGACTGCTCAAGTTGATGTGGTTGATGCAGAATTTTTATATGTTATACGTTACCTTAAAGATTAAGCAACATATGAATTGCATTATCCTAAACCCATTTCAAAACAGTCAGTTGATTTTACTTACACACAGTTAGTACAGGGTTGGACCCACTTTTGCCTTCGGAACTGCTTGAATTCTTCATGGCATAGATTCAACAAGGTGCTGGAAACATTCCTCAGACACTTGACATGTTTGCATCCTGCAGTTGCTGCAGATTTTCGGCTGCACATCCACTATGTGAATGTCATAGGTGCACTACTGGATTGACATCTGGTGACTCTGGTTGGCATTTGAGTACAGTGAACTCAGTCATGTTCAATAGCTTTTGTGAAATGGTGCATTTAAGTTGGTATGCTGTGGTTGTAAAGGGATGGACCCGATCAACAACAATAATCAGGTCGGCTGTGATATTTAAACGATGCTCAGTTGGTGTTAAGGGGCCCAGTGAGTGCCAAGAAAATGTCCCCCACATCATTACACCACCACCAGCCTGAACCATTGATACAAGACAGGACGGATCCATGCTTTGGCCAAATTGTTACCTTCTGAATGTCGCAGCGGAAATCGAGTCTAGGCGACATATTTCCAATCTTCTGTTGTCCAGTGTTGGTGAGTCCATGTGAATTGTAGCCTCAGTTACCTGTTCTTGGCACCTGTTGTGGTCTTCTGCACTTACTGCTTGAGCCAATCTGGCCATTCTCCTCTGACCTCTGGCATCCACAAGGCGTTTTCGTCTAGAGAACTGCTGCTCACTGGGTATTTTCTCTTTTTCGGACCGTTCTTTGTACCCCCCATAGATAGCTGTGTGAGAAAATACCTGTAGATCACCAGTTTCTGAAGTAGCTGTGCCACATTCAAAGCCATTTAAGTGTCAAGTTTCATCCTCATTCTGATGCTCGGCTTGGAATTCAGCAGGTCGTGCCGAATGCCTATATGCATTGAGTTGCTGCTATATCATTGGCTGATTAGATATTTGTGCTGGTGGTTCGGTGGGTAAGGTTTTTCATGACTAAATAGAAGGTTTTGAGATCAAATCCCAGCTTCTCCAAACTGTGAATGTTAGTTTTGAGCAAGGCCTCAAAACTTTCAACCTCAGTTGTCAGTTTGCGCACTAGTGAAGGTCACCTGCTAAATTCTGGTAATATAAATGACATAAATACACTGCCTGGCCAGAAAAAGGTCGTGCACTCTTATTTTTTTGGTCCTCCTTTAGCTTTGATTACGAAACACATTTTTTTTCCGACCACATTTCTTCCACACAGTTGACAGTTCACCATTATGCTTCCAGGACTGAATAGTGTGTTGGACAGTTTTTAACCTAATTGCACTCATTACAGTAATCTCCTTAGATGTTTTCTTTGCTTGGTGCAGGCCAATATTTTGACCCTTCTAAAACACGGTAACATTTTTTCCACATTCACCGGATATGTTTTCTGACATGGTTGTTTAAGAAAAGAGAGACTACTCACTGTGTCAGTTAGGGTCAGAATGAGTGTTGCCAGTTGAAAAATGTTAATCACTGCATCAATTATCCAGTTAAAGGCTCTTAAGGATTTGCTTATTTGAATCCAAATGGCAGCTGTTGTTTTTGGCCAGACAGTGTATTTTGGAATATTAAACCTTTTCATAGTGGTCAGTGGTGGCTCGGTGATTTAAGGATCTTTTAGCCTTTGACCAGTGCTTTTACCCCTCAAGTGCCCAGCTTAGTTGTCTTTGGACAAAAGTGTAAATGTAAATATAGTAAATCGTATTACCTTGGGGTGACACAGTGGCACAGTGGTTAGCTCTGGGTCCAGCTTTCTTGAGTTTGCATGTTTTCTTGCATGTGTCTACGTGGGCTGCCCTTGGAAACATTGTACTACCCCATGACTAACGAAGGTGTTTATTGACAGTGTAGCTCCTCACATCCACCACATGGTGTCAGATTTACTCTAGACTGTACTGAAGCTGACAAAACAGACTTTCACGTGACAATAAGCACTGTGACGGGGAAATATGTAAATATGTTCCTGTGGGTCAAATTGTGGGCATTACCGAATTCATAGCATAGATGGTTTATGATGTACAGAATCATCCTACAGAGTGCTGTTTTGGAAGCAGGTGGATCTTGTGCAAAACCTGAGAGAAAAAGCAGAAATCATGCTGACAGTGGATTAAGTAAATGGAAAGTCTACCAGATCATGCTTTTCCTACAGAGCTCAGATTACGGACACAGTATAGCAGCTAACAGCTTACATGTGATAACACAAAATGCTGCTGATTGAGCAGCTTTAAAGGGAGATCCACGGTCAGTGTGTACCATTGGTGATGCGCTCTTGATGTAAACATAAGCCAATAAAGCCAAACATTAAAACCTTCTGCTCTGTAATGATGTTGAAGGGTGTAATCACACAATGTCCTGTTGCCTTGTACCATGCCAGAGCACGGTTGTCCCCCTCCCCGCCACCCCCCCACTGGCCTGCGCTCACATTGCGCTTAAACGATCTGGGTCTGAGCATGGATACGACATTGCCTTATAACAGAGTTAATGATAATGCAAGGCAGCGATTTTAAGATGTATAAGAAGACTTTTAAGGCGGCAGCTGACGTTGTGTTCTGTGATTGGGTACAGTTAGTGATCATGCTACATGTGCACTATGCCCGAATCCAACTGAACCGTTCCCACCTACCTCTTCAAGCATGCCTGAGCACAGTTCAGCGTACCATGCTTGGGCACAGTATGGAGCCATTACACTAATGAAACGAACCACTCTTTGGGAGTCAAATGGGCTCGGGCTCGGTACAGATCGCCTAGTGTGACTACGCCCTAAGAAGGTGTTGAATTGAGGTACTTGAATGCTAAAACCCAGGGTTCCCAGCACATTACCCAGAGCGTCACATTCCCTCCACCAGCGCTTGTTCTTCCCAAATTGCTCTCTAGTGACATCACTTTCCTAGGTATATGGGGGACACATACCCAACCATGCACATGATGAAAAACAGGACTCAAACAAAGTCCTTAATCAAAGTCCATAGAGAATTGGTTTGCCAACTTTGATTGAGAACGTGGCTGGCTGGCACAGAACCTTGACCTCAACTTCATCAGAAGCCGACCTCACAGTCATGTTATAAAATCTAGTCTAAAGCAGACGTACAATGGACAAGGCTGTTGTAGCAGCCAAGTTTGGGATCTCTATATACCAATGTGGCATCTCTACATTGGTATCCCAATGCAAGTGTTCTCTGCAATGGATTGGTGCCCTGTCTAACGTTGGCTCATCTTGCACCCTGTGTAGTGTGTTTAACATAACCTGTATGTCTGTGCACCTTAGGTGTTTTCAATATAAACTTTCAAAGTTTCAAATTACACATTCGCTTTCGCTTTTCACTAACAAGAGTGAGCTAGAGAGGTGGCCGAGTGTCGATTTGTTGCATAAAACTGTGAGAGGAAGGGCAAATTACATTTTATGATTCTTTTCAGTCATTTCTCTGCTAATTCCATAGCCTAGATAGTCAAGATTTAATGATACAAACGCTGTTTTATTGTCATGTAATGGTCATATTTCAACTATCACAAATGAATATTACAGTATTAATGATATTAAATCTCAGTGTTTGAGGTTTGTACGGATGTACAAACAGAATAAAGAAACTTATTTATTTATTTATTTATTTATTTTTTTTGGCCCTATGAGAAGGTCAGGTCTGAATTATCGTTTCTGTTTTAGTTTTGTTGTTGGAAAGATTAGATTTTGCTTTCAGTTTGACATTGAAAACCAGTCTTTTCCACTGTGAATGATGTGTTAGGGAATTCTTATCTAACGGTATGCCTTACAGAGTTCATAAAATTTCCCCCAGTTGTTCCTTTGGAGAAAATTGCTGACGTTCCACATCCCAGCTAGATATTGAGTTAAAGCATAAAGCATGCAATTGTTAATGCAGTGCCCTGGATTTTCAGTGCACCATTCAGTTAATCGCACAGCAAATTTGGTGCGATTAACTCAATTAAATAATCACTTTAATCATGATTACTCACATTCTCACGTTCTCGTATTTGATACTACATGTATAGCTTTTCCATTAAAGCTCGCTACAGAGCCTTTCCGGATGGACAATATATGCTCCAACAGAATGCCTTTATTACTTGGCAATGATTCAAAACCACCCCCACCTCACCCCCCCCAAAAAAGAACTTGTTGCAAGCTTTTTTTTTTTGTTAGATATTTTGTTAGAAACAGCATGTGCAATTTGTTTTACCCATGTGATGTCTTACAAAAATACGCAATTCTGTTCTGTTGCAGTAAGAAATGCAACTTGACAGAAGTGTTTCCCTTCTAGCTTTGCCTGCAGCTCTTTGAGTTCTGTTTTAAAATTTGTAATATAGGTTTTAAGATAGAACCCAGAGTTTTTACAGATTATTAGCCATTTACTGTATTGTTAAATGCAAAGAAGTCGATGATCAGAGAAACTAAATTTACATTTGCCAAGTTTAATCATCATAGAAGTTTTGATGTGCTTATTGCATGCTTTAATACAGTAATGCAAGCAATTTGGAATGGCCTTGATCTACATGAGATACAGATCCTTCAACTCAGAGAGAGAGAGAGAGAGAGAGAGAGAGATAGAGAGAGATAGAGAGAGATAGAGAGATAGAGAGAGAGAGAGAGAGAGAGAGAGAGAGAGAGGTGTGTGTATATATACACACTGTGTGTGTGTGTGTGTGTGTGTGTGTGTGTATATATGTGTATATATATATATATATATATATATGTGTATGTGTGTGTGTGTGTATATATATATATATATATATATATGTGTGTGTGTGTGTGTGTGTATGTATATGTGTGTGTGTGTGTGTATGTATATGTGTGTGTGTGTGTGTGTATATATATATATATATATATATATAATGTGTGTCTGTGTTTTTTCTCTCTCTCTCTCTCTCTATTCTCCTTTTTTTCTGTTTTTGTGTTGTTTTTTTTGTTTGTTTTGTGTTTGTTTCTCTCTCTCCCTTCTTCTCTGTTGTCCTTTGTGGTTTTTGTTTTTTTTTACTCTCTCTCTCTTCTCTCCCGCCGCCTCCCCCTCGTCTACTCTCTCTCTCTCTCTCTTCTTCTCTCCCTCCTCATCTCTCTCTCTCTTCTCTCGTCTTCCTCTTCTCTCTCTCTCTCTCGGGGGATCGTCTCTTCGCTCGGAGCTCTTTCTCTCTCTACGCTTTGTGTTTTTTTTTTTTTTTTGTTATTACTCTCTCTCATTCTCTCTCTACTCTCTCCTCTCTGCTCTCTCCCCACCCACCCCCCCCCCCCGCCCCCCCCCCCCCCTCAGCCCCCCCGACCCCCACCCCACCTCTAATCTCTCATCTGCGTTTTTTTTTTTTTCCTCGGTCTCGTCTCTCGGGTCTCGTCGTCGGGGTCTCTCTCGCATCGTCTCTCTCTCTCTCTCTCTCAGTCTCGATCTTGTCTGCGTTCCTCTCTTTGTTTTTTTTTGTTTTGATTCGTGCCTCATCTCCGTCTTTTTTTTTTGAGTGGTTTTTCCCCCTGTTTTTTTTGTTTTTTTTTTTTTTATTTTTTATTTTTCTCGTGCTCTTTCTCTCTCGAATCTCATCAGGGTTTCTCTCTCAGCTTTCTCCTATCATCTCCCTCTCTCTCTCTCCTCTCTCTCTCTCTGCCCTCTCTCCTCTCTCGTCGTCTCTCGGTACTCTCTCTCTTGTTTTTTTTTTTTTTGGTTTTTTTTGTTTTTTCCGTCTCTCTCTCTGCTCTCTCTCTCTCTCACTGTATCTCTCGTCTCTCTCGTCTCTCTCGTCTCTCTTTCTCTCTCTTCTCTCATATCTCGGTCGTCTCTCTCTCTCTCGTCTCCCCCCCCCCCCACCCCGCTCTCCGTCGTCTCTCTCGTACGTATCCCAGTTCTCTACTCCTCCTCATCAGGAGCGGCTCGTCTCTCTCTCTCTCTCCCCCTCCCCCCACACACACACACCCACATATATATGTATATAAACTCAAATAAATATCATTATTTCTCTCTTATTGTTTATGATAGGTTACTACGAAATTTTGAATCACTCTTGAGAATGATTATGAGTGGTCCACTGGCACACTGCAGTTTTTCCTTTCACCTGATGGTAGCAGCATTATGTAAATGGATTAAAGTGGCTTAACTGAGATCGACTGGTCACCACTTACGTGACATCTTGCGTCTCACAGCTACAGCTATCAAATCATACCTAATACCTATAATGCAGCCGAGGGTGCAGCACCACCTCATTACTTTCTAGTAGCCCACGTCATCTGGTGAGTTGTAGTATATGGAACTTTAACACATGGGCTATTTGTACAATATGGTTTTGTATTTAGTTGGTTATGTGACTTAAGAAATGTAAGACTTGCTTTGTTTTTCCAGAGGTCTGGAATAGCAATTAATAAAACACATGAATAAAAATTAATAAAAAAAATAAATTAATAAAAAATCATACAAAATACAATTGAGTAATAAAGAAACTACAGGAGAAATGATGGCTGAAGACACTTGACTTGTTTTAAAGATGCAGTGTTTTGCATAACTGTTGTAAAGAAATTGTTCAGGCTAAATAGTCTGCAGAAGGTTGTGGCATTTTTCACTCTTCACTCTTTCACTCTGATATTCTGCAGTTGTTGCACTAAAATGAAATTTAGTAGGTAAATAAATATTAATTATGTACATTTATGTTTTTCATATTTTGAATACGGTGTTTTGAATAATTTCTGAATAATGTTTTTGGAAAGAGAGACCGGCCCTTAGGTGTTTTGATATGGTCCAATTTGCCCTGGTTTGGAAAAAAGTTTGGACACCTTTGCATCCTAAGCCAATATTACTCCTACCCCATTATATGAGTAAATCTATACATGAACCCGTGATTAATCTGGTAAGGCAGATAATTTTATAATGTGGTTAATTAATGTTTTGACACTCGACTATGCAAGGCACGCTTCGTATGTTCTGTGTCAGAAATGATCCCTAATCGCTATTCCCTACATGTAGCACTGTTACCCAAAAAGCACGTTTGTAAATTATTTTGGACACTTCCTAATGGGAGTTTGAGACTAATTACAGTGTGACAGCAGATTCTGTAAAATAAAAATATGAATCCAGTGTAACTTTTGGCATGCATGCCTGGCAAATGAGACAACAGGACAAAAGACTTGCGCTCATTGGAAAAAGGCCTTTGAATTCACCGCTGTGAGCCATGGCCAGCTGCACAGGCTTCCCTGGTAGTGGAGTGTGGGCAGGTGTGTTGCAAAACAAAAATACTGCACTTATTAGTGATATACCGATCGATTAATTGGGCCTATTAATGCCATTTTGAAGTAATCCACATTGGTGTTCATGAGGACCATATTCAAAAGTAGTGGAGAAAATGCAGAGAAACGTTTCATGCATTACAACTTGCAGTTCATTTAAAAAAAAAAAAAAAAAAAAAAAAAAGATGATGTTGAGAGAACGGTGATGGTGGGGCCATTTATGAGAAGATAACTGTTTCCAGCATTACAACTTGCTGCTCTTAACTGGAACTGGGATTAAAAACAAAAAAATGCTGCTACCATGTGCACTAATCTAAGATTGTTTATTTTTTTGCAAGTATTTACACATTTCTCCCAGAAAAGACTAAATAGAAGACTAAATATTTTTCTTAAAATTAGATTTTATGTATGAAAATGTGGGGTGCAAACAGCGACAGTGCATTTATACATTTTCTTTTTCTCATTTATTATTATTAGTTTTATCAATTGCAGAAAAATATATTTGCTATTGGCGTTATATATCATCGCTCACCGTGCTGTCTAAATATTGGCATCAGCCATTGAGAAACCCATATCGGTTGAATACCACTTATCTGTCCTGCCCTGAAACGTGGCTTGTCTCATGATGATTTTTTCGACCTTTCATAGTAAACTGGGAATAAGAAACATTTGTATTAGGTGGTTCAACTAACTGGGGCTCCACTGGAGGTCCTGCTATGCCTGGTCAGTAAAAGGAAGTGATCATATGAGCGTACATACACTTTCCCTATTTTAAAATCCACCGGACGTCAGTGCCTGTCACATGTCTGTCTTTGAGCACTGTTTCAAAACCTTGCTGTTGCATTCTTCTCACACCCTCTATGAAATACCCACTTTGTGAAATAAGTGAGTAGGTCCACACCTTGGCGACTGCACGCTCAGAGGCAACAGGACTCCTTAAAGCAGTGCGTGTGGACTTGCAGCCACACATGGAAGTGCAACCCACACATTTATACAATAGACCTGTCATTACTATACATTAATAGCTAAAGCATGTATGGAACATGACTTTTTCTGGCCGCTGTTATGGCTCAGCTGATGACAAGGCTGGGAACCGCTCCCTTAAATAACATAAATAAACACTTTTTTTTGGGCTTTAAATAAACATTCCTAAATAAGCGGTTTTCCCCTCGGTGTCCTGGCCATGTCTGTCTGTTTCTCTCCCATATTGTGTGCCTGTGACCCCCTGACTGAGTGGAAGGCTGGTGGAGTCCAAGGCCAGAGCACAGAGAGGATGAGAAAGTGTGTTCCTGTGATGCGTGCCAAGTTCCTCCACCCCTCTCCTTCTCCGTCTATTCTGCGGCTGGTGCACAGCTACTGTTTAGTCTGGTTCGCCTGGTTCTCAGCCCGTAGATCAAAACAGAGCGGCTGTTCCGCTCTGCACCGGGAGCCTCCATTGTTTTTGTCTGCGTATTTAAGCGAGTCTCACTGATTTCTGAGGTCAAGGTTAAGGTTTGGGCAGGAGGGCTTTGTTTTTCGGAGTTCTCTTTCAGTCCCTCTCTCTGTTTGTCCCTGAATTTCAGATACACGCTGGATGAATTTGGCACGGCAAGGCGCAGCGCGGTGGTCCGTGGTTTCATCGACGCACTGACCCGGGGAGGACCAGGGGGCACACCCAGACCAATAGAGATGCATTCACATGACCCTATGAGGTAAAGTACAGTGCTAAATGCGCATAATCACCTTATATCTGTTTTGTTCCGCCGATCAGATCCCGGGATGTGTTTCAGCTCTAAACATGAAGCGCTTGTTTCGGAGCTAATTGGAGGTCATATCGAGGGCCATGCTGTCATTTAGCACTAAAAGCCACTTCATACCTCATTACACCCCCTGCACACTCCTCTCTGTACCGGCCTTTATTTTCTGTAGCACTATATGACAGTTTCTCCAATGTGACAAATCTAATCTTTTCCCATAAAGACATTAGCAATCGGCAAGTTTTTCAGGGAATCAGGTAAGCATGTAGGGGTTCAGAGAAGGGCCAGCAGTTGATCTATAGATTCTGAACCAACACCTCTCTGGAACCTGGGGTGTGAACTTCATGTTCTCAGCAGAATGTCAATAAAAGGCATGAAGAGGATTTCTTAGAACCACAGCATGTGTCCTTTTCTACCGCTGTCTCTGTTAAAGAATATACAGTGCAGTGACAAGCCGCTCAATAGACATGCTGTGTGATAAATGCTAAGTTGCTTGTTAGATGCAATCACTGAGTAAAATGGATGTGATTGGGCTGCAGTTTTATCAGCATGCACGTAAAGGAATATTCCAGCTTTTTTTTTTTTTTTTTTTAACCTAATATCTGAAGCGGGCCAAAAGTCTGAGACCACTAATGAGAGTGCTTCTACAGTGGTACCTCGGTTCTCATTGTTAATTCGTTCCAGAAGGCTTGTCGAGAACCAGAAACGATGAGTACCATGCAAATTTTTCCCATAAGGAATAACGTAAATTTAATAAATCCATTCCAGACCCCCAGAAAATCCACATTTTATCAGGCATTATCTGCATTAATGGAGCTGTATTCCACATTTGCTTACTGTATTGGTGAACTCAGCTGCTATGCTAAGCTAACTGCAGCCTGAAAGTGATTCGGAGGATTCAGTTCTTAGTTTCCTGTCGGTTGGCTGTAATCATCAACCTTTTTAGCATCCATGGAGACCTATTTGCTCTAAGCATGCAGTACTGTATATACTGTATATAAAATAAAGAAAAACACATTAAACACAGCAGACATATGCAGAGCTATTGTGAGACTGAATCACTGTGTACTGAATCGTGAATCGAGCTTCGGCTGAAACGAGTCATGCAGCTCGACTCATACAAGTTTAAGCAAGTGCGCTGAATACCGAGCAAATGACAAGTGCTGAGACATTTTTCTAGTCAAAATGCGTGGAGAACCGAATTCAACGAGTTCCGAGGTGGTCGAGAACTGAGGTCCCACTGTACATTTCTACATAACAAAAGTGTACAGCTGTACAGCTTTACATTTTTCTCAAATTGAATACAATGTTTCCATTACAAATCATAAACAGCGGTGTTTGAAAGTAGAGGTGCGCAGTTTTATCGATGATGATAATTAGATGATAATTTATCAGTGTATACAGTGGGGCAAAAAAATATTTGGTCAGCCACTGATTGTGCACGTTGTCCTACTTCGAAAGATGAGAGAGGTCTGTCATTTTCATCATAGGTAAACTTCAACTATGATAGACAAAATGAGACCCGTGGGGTCAAAATGATCATGAGAATGGTGAGCAAAAATCCAAGAACTACACGGAGGGACCTGATGAATGACCTGCAGAGAGCTGGGACCAAACTAACAAAGGCTACCATCAGTTACACAGCACGCCGAGAGGGAATCAGATCTTGCAGTGCTGGGCGTGTCCCCCTGCTTAAGCCAGTACATGTCCAGGCCCGTCTGAAGTTTGCCAGAGAGCATATGGATGATCCAGAAGAGGATTGAGAGAATATCATGTGGTAGAATATCAGAGCCTTTTGGTAAAAACTCGTCGTGTTTGGGGGAAGAAGAATGCTGAGTTGCATCCCAAGAACACCATACCTACTGTGAAGCATGGGCTTGGAAACATCATGCTTTGGGGATTTTTCTGCAAAGGGGACAGGACGGCTGATCCGTGTTAAGGGAAGAATGAACGGGGCCATGTATCGTGAGATTTTAAGCCAAAACCTCCTTCCATCAGTGAGAGCATTGAAGATGGAACGTGGCTGGGTCTTCCAGCATGACAATGATCCCAAACACACTGCTCGGGCAACGAAGGAGTGGCTCCCTAAAAAGCATTTCAAGGTCCTGGAGTGGCCTAGCCGGTCTCCAGACCTCAGCCCCATAGAAAATTTGTGGAGGGAGTTGAAAGTCCGTGTTGCCCAGCGACAGCCCTAAATCATCACTGCTCTAGAGGAGATCTGCATGGAGGAATGGGCCAAAATACCTGCTACAGTGTGTGCCAACCTGGTGAAGACTTAAAGGAAACGTTTGACTTCTGTCATTGCCAACAAAGGTTGTTACAAAGTATTGAGTTGAACTTTTTGTTATTGACCAAATACTTATTTTCCACCATAATTTACAATTAAATTATTTAAAAATCCTACAGTGTGATTTCCTGGATTTGTTTTTTTCTCATTTTGTCTCTCATAGTTGAAGTGTACCTATGATGAAAATTACAGACCTCTCTCATCTTTCTAAGTAGGAGAACTTGCACAATCAGTGGCTGACTAAATACTTTTTTGCCCCACTGTATCTGGGGTCTAAAGTATTCAAAAGTAGTTTAATCTTATCTCTCTCAGCCACCTGAATTCCCAAGTGTATTTTGCAATGTGATTGGTAACAGCATTTGCTATGTATTGCCAACTGTTGCTTTTCTTGTCACAAGGCCCTTTATAGCTGAGTGCTTCCGCTAAGGTTTGCTAAGTGCGTTTTTGTTTTTGATTTAAACCTGTCATGGACAGTTGACTCCCATAGTTTGTAATAATCTTCATATTCTGCAAGTTAGTTCGCAGATGGTGAAATAAGTTAGTTGTCAAGCTGTCTTTAACGGAAACTGATTTCCGACATAGATTGCAGCTTGCCATCTTTTGAGCAACACTCATAAGAACGCTAGCTGGGTTTGTGGATGCTGCATGCACTCGGTGCACATGTGCAGTAGTCTGTGCTACATGACACAGTGAATATGGGAACTCGTATGGTGAAGTCCGTGACATGCTCGATAATGTCAGCTCGCACATTTTTTAATTGAAATTATTATCAAATTATTAGAAAAGTGGCAAAGCCATAATATTAATTTACTAACTGTCAATACAAACAGTGCATACATTCTTCATAGTCTGTCCAGAAAGATTTGTTAATTAGTACATTTTCAGTCCTCAATTGACACTGGAATATCAGTTACATGCAAAATCCATTACAAGCACTGACTCTAAACTGTGTGATGCTTAGAGGGTGTGTCGTCTTTTTGTAGGTACGTGGGGGACATGCTGGCATGGCTGCACCAGGCTACAGCCTCAGAGAAGGAGCATCTGGAGGCTCTGCTCAAACAGACCACAGTGCATGGTACATTATTAATAGGGCCTATAAATACAGCATGGAAGTGATGCTTGCAATAGAAACAGCCACAAGTGTGTTGTGAAGAACTCGAAAGTTTGTGGACACCCCTTTTAATTAGTGAGCTCTGCTATTTCACCAACTCTCAGCTGTAACACATTCATAATGTAAAGTATACATTTCTGGATTCTCCATAGATAGGGTTGTATTGAATACCCCAGTGACTCTCAATATGACATAGCTTCCACTTCAAGTAAGTCAGTTCATCAACCTTCTGCCGTGCTGTGGTTAAACGAAGTCCATAGAGAATTGGTTTGCCAAGTAAGTTTGATTGAGAACTGAGAACATCAGTAGCTGACCTTACAGTCCTCTTCCAAAATATTGTGGAAAGCCCTTTTAGAAGAACAAAGCCTGTTGTAGCAGCAAAGGAGGCAGACAAACACCGTGCTAAACCATGTTTTGAATGTACAGTGGTACCTCGGTTTTTGAAGGCTTGTTCTTGTTCCAGAAGGCTTGTTGAGAGCCTAAATTGATGAGTACCGAGCAATTTTTTCCCATAACAAATGTAAATTGAATGAATTCCTTCCTGCTCCCCAGAAAATCCACACAGTATAAGGCATTAATGGAGTTGTATTGTACAGGTGCTCCCTGATTTATGATGGGGATATGTTCTGACAAATCCATCACAAGTTAAATGTATCATGACCTGATGAGTTTAATATAGTCTATACTGTATCATAGCGGAGCTTATTACACATTAACACTTAAAGTAACCTACAGTTGGCTAAAATCATTAACACAAAGCTTAAATTATATATATATAAAAAAAGTGTTAAAACCTCATGTAATATAGTGAGTAATGGATTGAAAGTGAAAAGTAAAAGCAAAACACTCAGGGCACTATCTAAGCTATCTGCAGCCTTTTTTCTGGAGCATTCAATTCGTCTTTTCCTTTCAGTTTTCTCTTATAATTGACCTTTGTAGGACCCATGGAGACTTATTTGCTGTAAGAATGCAGTACTAATGTAAAAATAAAGAAAAACACAACAACACAGCGGAGATCTTCACTCAGCAAGGGCTATTGGGAATCTGAATCACTGTGTACTGAATTGTGAATCATGAAACGTGAAACATTTTGTCTGAAAAGAGTCATGCGGCTCGACTAGTACAAGTTTAAGAAAGTGTGCCGCGTACCAAGATGATGATGAGAACCGATGCAATTTCTTCTACTCAAAATGCGTCCAGATCTGAATTCGACGAGTTGAACTGAGGTACCACTGTAATTCTTTGGGTGTCCACAAACTTTTGTCTACATAGTGGGGGTTGTCCTGAAAAAGCTGGTCTGGTTAAAAAAATAACTAAAACATTTACACTGCATGCAGTCTGTATGCTGAGAAAGTACAATGTAAAATTGTGCCATCTGCAAACCCTTATGTTCTATTCATCCATAAATAAGAACCTGGTGTTTTGTTTTTTGTTACACAGGTGTCGAGGACACCATGCAGGATACTGTTGGGCACATTACAGAAGGGGTGTGCAGACCACTCAAGGTGAGAAACAACTTGCAAAATCTCAGTCAGTAGCCTTTTTAAAATACCGTTTCTACCTCAGAGGTGAATGCAGTGACAGGGTTAAGAACACCATTTGATTGCACAAATGTCACACATGGAAGTGGGGATGCCTACAGCAAATCCAATACACTATTATAATGCAATTGTGTGCGCACCTCACACGACGAGGAAAGCATAATGACTGATGTAATCAAAAACTAGTTACAACGCATCTGGCTCCAATGACTTTGATTGACCACGCATTCCCTCCCACCACTAGAGATCTGTCGTAAACAAAGTGGCTGTGGCTCTTACAAATCCACACGCCATACAAATTAGACACAAAAGAACTGGTTAGGGAGCATGGTTTATTCCTACTCATGTGGAATTAGTTTGAAGTGATTGATATGGAGCTTTAATACCTCGTTATAAGATTACGATTAAGAACATTAAGGGATTAAAGCCATTGAAACCAGATGCACTGCAAGTAGTGCTGCCAGGTGATTCAAATATTTAATTGAGATTAACCACATTTAAACATAGGAATAAGTTATTAATGAAATGGCACTATCCAGCCCTACTAGGGAATAATATTAGTCACATAGTAATAGCCATGTTTTATGCTACTGTACTGTAAATAAATGGTATTGTCACAAGAAAACTGCGCAAATGATGCGTAAATGCTTCAGGGATGCCACTTAAAACGTGAGTGGAACGCTACCATCTATACAGCATCCCTAATGCCCCCAATGACTTACAGACATGCTAAAAAATTTTATTTTATGGAAATTCACAAAGTTATAGAAAATACAGTAAAATATTGTTACAACATTTGTAGAGAAAAGTCATAACACTTAAGGAGATGGTATGGTGGACCTGATGTATTTGTTTGATGGAAGCCAAAAATGCATTGATAGACAGTATTACGAACAACATGGAGGATCAGCCAGGTGACACAGAGACTCCAGTCAGTGTGAACCAGTATGTATAGTTACAGTTATAGGTTAGAGAGAATATACAGGTAGTGGGGTGACTACCTGTCAAGTCAGATTTATTTATATAACGCTTTTAACAATGGAGCATTGTCTCAAAGTAGCTTTACAATTGTAGATTATCTTCTAATATCTAGAGCCAATCCCAAATTGAGCAAGCCTAGGGCAATAGTGGCAAGGAAGAACTCCCTAAATGTTATAAAGAAGAAACCTTGGGAGGACCAAGTCTCAAAAAGCGACCCAACCTCCTTGGGCAGCATAGATGATGAATGTTTTTTTGGTGTTGTGCAGGTGAGAATTGAGCAGGTGATTGTAGCAGAACCAGGTGCTGTCCTCCTTTACAAACTCTCCAACCTGCTAAAGTTCTACCACCACACCATCAGGTTTGACACGCTTACTCCTATTTAGATAACCAGTAATCTATGCTAGCCTAATCAGCTGACGGTATTTCTCTGTCCTCTCTCAGCGGTATCATCGGAACGAGTGCCGCAGCTCTGCTGATGACTATAGAGGACATGCATGTTCTCAGTAAGAAGATGTTCTTCAACAGCCTCAGTCTTCATGCTAGTCGGCTCATGGACAAGGTAAGTAGGGTGCTGGGTTTGAAGGAATATTCCAGCATCTATTGCTGAAAGTGCATTTGTGGTGAATGTGTAATTACCACTGACTAGATTTGAACCACTGCCATTCCCTCTGGGTCGAGCACTCAACAAAGGCTCAATTGACTGTGTCACTTTTGGGGGAGCAACCCCCACTCAGCCCTGTGATGGACCAGCACTTTTAGGTGCACCTTCTTGTTTCTACGCCCATTATCCATTTTAGCAGTTTCACCTATCATATAGAAGCACTTTGTAGTTCTACAATTACAGACTGTAGTCCATCTGTTGCTCTAAATACTGTGTTTGTCCCCCTTACTCTATTCTCTAATGGTCAGGACCACCACAGGACCCCCACAGATCAGGTACTATTTTGGGTGGTGGATCATTCCCAGCACTGCAGTGACACTGATGTGCTAGAGTTTTTAAACTCTATTAGACACAACAATCCTACTGCTTCACTTTGTATATGTAAAGTCAGAGACAGTAGCTCATCTCTTGGTGTTAGCTTGGACATGTTTTGATTGATGGAATCATTTTAGTCCAGCAGTGACACTGAGGTGTTTAAAAACTCCAGCAGCAATGCTATGTCTGATGAACTCATACCAGCACAACACGCACATACACGCCACCACCATGTCACTGCATTGCTGAGAATGATCCACTACCCAAATACAGTGGGACCTTGGATTTCGAACACTTATTCAACCAATTCGGACATCTAATTTATTTTATTTATTTTTTTTACCCAAATTAGAACAAGAATTCTGACTTCCAACACTGACTGATAAACACTGAGCTGTACACGTATGACCCAACCTTACTGTGTGTCTGAAATGGTCCACTCATGTACTTATTCATCGATGACTGCATACACAGTTCTATATAGAACACTATACAGAGGCAATTCAACACTACAAAATGGCCAACACCCTAAATAGAACACTAAATGGCAAATAGGGTGCGATTTCAGACACCTCCTCAGTTTCGCCGCTGCTGTCCCATGGATAAGATGTGCCAAAACTACATTACCAGGGCCTGGACATGTACTGGCTTAAGCAGGGGGACACACCTGGCACTGCAGGATCTGAGTCCCTCTCGGCGTAGTGTTACTGATGGTAGCCTTTGTTACTTTGGTCCCAGCTTTCTGCAGGTCATTCATCAGGTCCCTCCGTGTAGTTCTGGGATTTTTGCTCACCATTCTCATGATCATTTTGATCCCACGGGATGGGTCCCATATCAAGGGAGATTATCAATGGTCTTGTATGTCTTCCATTTTCTTACAATTGCTCCCAGAGTTGATGTATTCACACCGACCTGCTTGCCTATTGTAGATTCACTCTTCCCAGCCTGGTGCAGGTCTACAATTTTCTTCCTGGTGTCCTTTGACAGGTCTTTGTTCTTGGCCATGGTTTAGTTTGGAGTCTGACTGTTTGAGGCTGTGGACAGGTGTCTCTTATACAGATAATGAGGTCAAACTATATTTATATAAATGATTGGATTTAAAGTGAAGAGCTATGGGTACAAAATATTACCAAATATAATCCGGTAGCACTAGTGAGTTACTGCGATTTTAATTAGTTGATAACAAATAACAAAGCCAACGTGTCCTGCTGAAGAACTGCAGAAGGAATGTAAATCAGCCAGTGAAAAACAGTACAGAAACAGCTAGAGGGTAGAAACAGTATCGTACTTGGATCATGGTTATCTGCTTTTTTTGCTTGACCGAATTCAGTTTTCTTGCAACTTTATTTAACATTAAACCATCAGAGAGAATTAAATTCAGCGTTGAACTTATTTTCTTTAAGGAGACTCTTTCCGGAGATTGACAGCTGAATTAAACAATTTTTGGCTCCTAGGGAAGTTAACACCCCCCTGGAAATTCTGTGGTATTTTAGTCTGAAACACATTTCCAAACACCGCTTTTATAATCCAAGTTTTCTTTTTATTTACAGCTGCTGTCACAAGTGTGGTTTGCCCTTTAACTAAATGAAACTGATCAAAAATGTCACTGGTACATTTTACGTTAGACATGTTTTCTGTGTCTTCGGAAATGCAAACCAAGTTGACATGAGTGCTGGGGAGTGTAGTGAGGAAAAGCCTTGGTCGTGTTTTAAATGTTTAATGTAGGCCGTGCTATGATTTATACACTATATATTAAACTCCTCATTTTATGAAAAATGTAATTAACGACGGATTTGTTGGAATGCATCCCCATCGTAAATCGGGGAATACCTTTAATCATTCTAGTCTCCATACACTAGGTCTATGCCTGCAGACTGATCTATGCAGGATGGATTTCACAGGGCCTTACTTTAACAATAAAGATGAGACTGAGATGACAGAATGATTTCCAAATCTGTAATTATGTTTAGTAGTTTGAACCAATTTTCCAACATTGGAACAACACAGTGCAATTATTTTTGGTCACTTTTGCTTCCATCTAAGCCTTGTGGCTTCCATACACAGTTAGGGCCATACTACAGCACTGGTCACACAATTCTTCCCTGTTTTTGAGGTTGGTTATCATCTTGGATTATGCCAGAAATAATCAAAGTACAAAGTACATATGCTTTGGATTTGGATGGTTGTCACAGTTCTTCAGTCCTCTGTTTACTTTTTACCAAAGTTTCTGTGGATCATTACAGTCTGAAAATCAATCTTATAAATGAAGTAGTGTTTAAAGTGTGTGCACCTCTGATCAAAGAAATGGGCCAAGCCCAAAGTGGCCTCAGACACCCGTGTTTTAGAAAAACAGTTACCAGAACAGTTACCAGAAGTTTGGCTCGTTCAGGTCTTGTGTCTAGAATATGTGTTAAAAAGCCATTGGTCTCTGACAAAAACACCATAGTCAGAATGACTGTTGATTCATCATGTTTCAGCAAAGCTGTGTAGAGTGATTGATTATGATTTGAATTGTATGATGATGATGATCCAGAGAGGAGTATTTGAAGATCTGGTGAGAAGGTACTGCATCTCTACCGCGGTTAAGCATGTAGGAAGCGTTGTCATAGTGCGAATATAATTTAGAGCAGCTGTTACTGGTGAGGTGTGTCAAAGTAAAATATCAGTTAATACTTTGGAGTACAGGAGAATATTGTAGAATCACTTGTTTTCCATGATTGGAAACTTGTTCTCTGAAGAGGAATGATGAGATGTTATTTTTCAACAAGACAAAAAGTTCATCAGTCTCATGTTTTGGAATGGTCAGATTTAAACCTTATAGAGGATGTCTGGTATCAAATTAAACACAAAGTAACTACTCCTCAGCCATACTGACTCTTCTTTTGAAGATATAGAAGCACTTGGTTCTACAATTATAGATTGCAGTCCATCTGTTTCTCTACATACTGTGTTTGTCACCTTTACTCTGTTCTTTAATGGTCAGGACCCTCACAGGACCACCACAGATCAGGTACTATATGGTGGTGGTGTGTTAGTTTGTGTTGTGCTGGTATGAGTGGATCAGACACAGCAGTGCTGCTGGAGTTGTTAAACACTGTGTTCAATCACGTATTGCCCCAATCACTTATTACCTTTTTGCCCCACCTTGTAGATGTAAAGTCAGAGTAGTCTGTTGTTGGACAGTTTGTGTTAGTCATCCTCCAATCCTTCATCAGTGCTCACAGGTCGCTGTCTAGAGTAATGCTGGTGGCTGGACATTTTTGGTTGGTGGACTATTTTCAGTCCAGCAGTGGCAATGAGGTTTTTGAAAAACTCCAGCAGCACTCCTATGTCTGATCCACTCATATCAGTGCAACACAACCTAATACAACTACACCATATCAGTGTCGCTGCAGTGCTCAGAGTGATCCACTACCCAAATAGTACCTGATATGTGGTGGTCCTGTGGGGGTCCTGACCATCAGAGAACAGAGTAAAGGGGATGAAGAAAGTATGCAGAGAAACGAATGGACTATGGTCTGTAACTGTAGAACTACAAAGTGGAACTGATAAAATTGACAATGAGTGTAGAAACAAGGAGGTGTACTTAAAGTAATTGGTGAGTGTATGTAGTCAGTTAGTGATGGTGATGTTTACCATCACTTTGACTATAAGTGCAATATTTGTGTTGGAGAAGGAAATGCATGAACTACAGGTTAA